>NW_025567283.1:0-104704 GCF_020424385.1 Procambarus clarkii | reverse complement strand
TTCTGCAATAATCTCATAATCTCACAAATCGATCCTCTACACATTAGGGGGGGGGTATTAAATTATATATATGCAGCCAATCAAACTACAGTATTAACTACACATTATTAAACATTGAAGAGGTTCCTTATCTTATAGTACAGCAGGCTAGTCCACCAGGTATAACTAGGGTGTAGACACCAAATTATCCTCTTTGAGGTAGCTTTCATCACCCAGGTAACTGGTGCACAAACTCTTTCTCGTCTTCACCTGTCAAAAGGGCGCTAACTGTGAAGCCAGAATCTAAATATGACAAGTATTTCAGAGAAAACTGTACATGGAACATGAAGACCTGGATTAATTACCTTTAGTTTGAGGCTTCCACGTGATCTAATGGATCACCCTATATCCTGACATTAATGGCCATAAATGAATGATAAACGGGTTTCGGATAGACACTTAACTTGAATTTGTAGACAGCGTGTTGACAATGGTACACCTTTGGTTTCCATAAACACTACGTCCAAGTAAATTTAACAGGAGCCGAATTTGCTCCCGTGTGAGCCTCTGGTCTCGTTATAAACAATGGCTGCCCTCCTTCCTCCCTCTGATGCCTGGCTTACATTGTCCACATGTCAGAAAGTGATAGAAGGGTCACATTTACTCTACTTTAATATTGATAATTAAGTTAATTTATATAAGATGTTTTATGATGGTAAAGTCCAAAGACTAATGTATTTAAGAATAATTCCCAGCAGAATAGCTGGTCAATTATAATGGTATGTGGTGATGATATCCCGTTTTCTTTAGACGGTAATTCCACTACAAGTTACGTTTTCTATGGGTAACTTGTTTATACAATACAGCTATTATCTGTATGATTATTAAATGGTGTCGGATTTTCCGACATAATTCCCCAGGGGGCTGCTCACGGGTCGAAGTCCTATTTAGAACAGACGAACACCGATACTCCTCCTTCGAATTATAGATTAGTCACACATTTGTGCGTCTGTTCGTACAGGACGGATGTCCCGTACTAGAGTTGCAGGGGTTAGAAGTCTAATGCGATTCATTTCCCTGTCAACTCTTGAAAGGCTAATATTCAAGCCTTATTACATATTATTTAACCCAGAAGACTGGATGTGATCAAGTACTACAGTCAAGTATGATTCAGGGACTGCAGTGAGATCAGTGACATTAGATATAACTTGAAGTTTCTTCAGGTAACTGGTCACTGATATATAAACACTGAGGCCCAAGGAATACATCTTGATTAAATAATAAATGTATCAAATCAGTCATCAGATTTATTGGGGTTTAATTTAGTTAATTGATTCAGAAGATTGAATAGCTCATCATTAAAGTAAAGTATGGTTCTGAGACTGCAGTGGGTTCAGTGACATTGGTCGCAGTGACTTGTAGCTGTTTTAGGCTATGTTCACTGATTTGCCACTGAGGCCTCATGAAATCATCTCAGCTTTAAATGATGATACTAACATCAACCTCTGTTACTATAGTCAGCTGTAATCTCCTTAGTATAATGCAAATGGAGAAATATAATCAGCTGACAAATTTAGATTTCTACTGGTATTGTTTATCTGCAGGCATAGGTCTCCTCAGGCTTGATACTGGGCCTGAGAGTAATTTACCTCCTGCAGAGTTTAACATGGTTATACCCTGATATTTAGTAGGGCCACCGATGAATTGATGGTAGTAGTCTGTCCCCACAAGGACAGCCATTTGGCATTTGATTTGCTCAAATTTACCTGCAGCTGCTTGATAATAGCTTTCCAGGTCAGCATAATCAACTTGAGATTGTTGTGACAAATCTTCACATTTCTTGATCTGTCTTGTTAAGTGGCCTTTAAGACCTGCAAGGGTTCTTTTCATTCTCCCTGCATTATCCATACTGGCTCGTTGGTGAAGCCTTGTGGGACTTGTACTTGGGCTGCTCATAATACTGAACAAACACTAATGGTAGCCTAGCGTATATTCTGAACTCACTAGGCAATAATCCTACCTCTACTAGAGGTAGCACTTAAAATTAATACACATTATATATATACAATCATACACACTAATGATTTGAGTGATAAACCAGTGTCACTGGAAGTACCTTTAGGTTAGCTCTTCTATATCACCCTAGGATGGTAGAGACACTAATTAATCACTCAAAGGTGTAATGATCATAAGTAAATTATTATATATACACAACTCAACTCGAGTTGATAAAAATTACACCCAAAATAGGGTCTGGACCATGCATTAATGGTGTTAAGTTGTTGAATATAGTACAACTGACTATGGTAATAATGGGACTAGGATGAACGATAATAGTTCAACTAGTCAATGGTTAATATCCTACCCTGTGTGTGGGTTGGCAATTAGTAAATATTATACTGTGATCACTAGTGCAATATATATTAAATAATTCTCTATTTTGGAGAAATAATATACACAATTATTGATAATGGCCTCTTAATTAGCCTCTATGAAACTTCTAATATTATCTAGAAGTATTAAATATTATTATTGACTCGCGAAAAAACTCCACAAAATTCGTAGATAATCTCTCGCGAAATGTAACACCACGAAATCCGTGAACAATCTCGCGACACAGTCACTAATTGGCTGGCTTCTATATTAGCGCTGTCATTTCACAGAATAACACGCCACCAAATCTGTGGGTGTGCATGAAACCGCTGACTAAGGCTTAACTGAACTGAGCGGGGCTCGTGAACTCGCACGAGTCAACGCCGCCGTCTTGACTGGCTTTGTTTAAATAACACTGCACTAGTATATTTAATGAATCCACTGGTTAACTGGTTCATCCGGTACTAAGATGACCAAATGTGGGTTCATAGGATCAAATAATCCGTCATCCGGTTCGAAGGACCAAATAATGTGGGAACCGACCTGTGAGATTTATATTTATTTAATTTATATGAATTTATATTTACGTTAATTTATATACTTCGATAGTAATTTGTATAATGATAAGTGGACTGTATTTCTGCAATAATCTCATAATCTCACAAATCGATCCTCTACACATTAGGGGGGGTTATTAAATTATATATATGCAGCCAATCAAACTACAGTATTAACTACACATTATTAAACATTGAAGAGGTTCCTTATCTTATAGTACAGCAGGCTAGTCCACCAGGTATAACTAGGGTGTAGACACCAAATTATCCTCTTTGAGGTAGCTTTCATCACCCAGGTAACTGGTGCACAAACTCTTTCTCGTCTTCACCTGTCAAAAGGGCGCTAACTGTGAAGCCAGAATCCTAAATATGACAAGTATTTCAGAGAAAACTGTACATGGAACATGAAGACCTGGCTTAATTACCTTTAGTTTGAGGCTTCCACGTGATCTAACCGGGTCACCCTATATCCTGACATTAATGGCCATAAATGAATGATAAACGGGTTTCGGATAGACACTTAACTTGAATTTGTAGACAGCGTGTTGACAATGGTACACCTTTGGTTTCCATAACACTACGTCCAAGTAAATTTAACAGGAGCCGAATTTGCTCCCGTGTGAGCCTCTGGTCTCGTTATAAACAATGGCTGCCCTCCTTCCTCCCTCTGACGCCTGGCTTACATTGTCCACATGTCAGAAATGATAGAAGGGTCACATTTACTCTACTTTAATATTGATAATTAAGTTAATTTATATAAGATGTTTTATGATGGTAAAGTCCAAAGACTAATGTATTTAAGAATAATTCCCAGCAGAATAGCTGGTCAATTTATAATGGTATGTGGTGATGATATCCGTTTTCTTTAGACGGTAATTCCACTACAAGTTACGTTTTCTATGGGTAACTTGTTTATACAATACAGCTATTATCTGTATGATTATTAAATGGTGTCGGATTTTCCGACAATATGTGCTGCAGGAGACAGGTCTGGCGTGATATCAACTCCCAAGTCTCTTTCTTTCTCTGACTCCTGAAGAATTTCCTCTCCCAGATGATACCTTGTATTTGGCCTCCTGCTCCCTACACCTATCTTCATTATATTACATTTGGTTGAGTTAAACTCTAACAACCACTTGTTCGACCATTCCTGCAGTTTGTCTAGGTCTTCTTGAAGCCTCAAACAGTCCTCTTCTGTCTTAATCCTTCTCATAATTTTGGCATCGTCTGCAAACATTGAGAGAAATGAATCTATACACTCCGGGAGATGATTTACATATATCAGAAACAAGATAGGACCGAGTACAGAGCCCTGTGGGACCCCACTGGTGACTTCACGACAATCGGAGGTCTCACCCCTCACCGTAACTCTCCTCTTCCTATTGCTTAGGTACTCCCTTATCCACTGGAGCACCTTACCAGCTACACCTGCCTGTCTCTCCAGCTTATGTACCAGCCTCTTATGCGGTAGTGTCAAAGGCTTCCCGACAATCCAAGAAAATGCAGTCCGCCCAGCCCTCTCTTTCTTGCTTAATCTGTGTTACCTGGTCATAGAATTCTTTTAAGCCTGTCAGGCAAGATTTACCCTCCCTGAACCCATGTTGTCGATTTGTCACGAAGTCCCTTCTCTCCAGATGTGCTACCAGGTTTTTTCTCACGATCTTTTCCATCACCTTGCATGGTATACAAGTCAAGGATACTGGCCTGTAGTTCAGTGCCTCTTGCCTGTCACCCTTTTTGTATATTGGGACCACATTCGCCGTCTTCCATATTTCTGGTAGGTCTCCCATCTCCAGTGACCTACTATACACTATGGAGACTGGCAAGCAAAGTGCCTCTGCACACTCTTTCAGTACCCATGGCGAGATCCCGTCTGGACCAACAGCCTTTCTAACATCCAGGTCCAGCAGGTGTCTCTTGACCTCCTCTCTCGTAATTTCAAACCCTTCCAAGGCCGCCTGGTTTACTTCCCTTTCTCCTGGAACAGTGACCTCACATTGTTCTGTTGTGAAGACCTCTTGGAACCTCTTGTTGAGTTCATCACACACCTCATTGTCATTCTCTGTATACCTGTCCTCGCCTGTTCTAAGTTTCACTACCTGTTCTTTCACTGTTGTTTTCCTTCTGATGTGACTGTGGAGTAGCTTTGGTTCGGTCTTGGCTTTGTTTGCTATATCATTTTCATAACTTTTCACTACTTCTCTTCTCACCCTGACATACTCATTCCTGGTTCTCTGGTATCTCTCTCTGCTTTCTGGTGTTTTGTTATTCCGGAAGTTCCTCCACGCCCTTTTGTTCAGCTTCTTTGCTTCCATACATGCCCTATTACACCATGGATTCTTCTGCTGCTTCTCGGATTTTTCCTTTTGGGCCGGGATGTATCTGCTTACTGCCTCCTGACACTTTTGGGTGACATAGTCCATCATATCTTGAAAAGACTTAGCTCTGAGGTCTGTGTCCCAAAGTATTTCCTTAGGAAGCTTCTCATCTCCTCATAATTTCCCTTTCGGTATACCAGCCTTTTTTTTCCAAGATATTTTTTGGGGGGAATAATTCCTAGCTCTACCAGGTACTCAAAGTTCAATACACTGTGATCACTCATTCATAAGGGCGCTTCCATCCTGACTTCCCTTATATCCCACTCATTTAGGGTAAATATCAGATCAAGCATTGCTGGCTCATCCTCTCCTCTCATTCTTCTTGGATCCTTGATGTGCTGGTTTAGAAAGTTTCTTGTTACCACATCCATCAGTTTAGCTCTCCATGTTTCTGGTCCTCCATGCGGGTCTCTGTTCTCCCAATCTATCTTCCCATGGTTGAAGTCTCCCATGATTAGTAGTCCAGATCCATTCCTGCTAGCAACAGAAGCTGCTCTGTCTATTATGTTAATGGTGGCCATATTGTTTCTATCATATTCCTGTCTGGGTCTTCTGTCATTTGGTGGCGGATTATATATGACTACGACTATAATTTTTTGCCCTCCAGTTGTTATTGTTCCTATTATGTAGTCACTGAAACCTTCACATCCGTGAACAACCAACTCCTCAAAATCCCAGCCTTTTCTTTCCAGCAGAGCTACACCACCCCCACCTCTTCCTTCTCTCTCCTTCCTCATAACATAATAATCCTGTGGGAACACTGCATTTGTTATTGTTTTCGTCAGCTTTGTTTCTGTGAGAGCTATTATGTCTGGGTTTTCCTCTAGTACCCATTCTCCAAGTTCATTTGCTTTATTTGTAATACCGTCTATGTTAGTGAACATTGCCTTGAGGCTCACTTTCTTCTGTCCTTTCTCAAATCTCCTCCTTGGTGAATGTTCTGCTGGTGGAGGAAGCTGTGTCATGGGTGTGAGGATTTGTGAGGTGGATACCAGGGTTGCTGAGGATACTGGGATGAGGGGTGGGGGGGTCGAGTGAAGGGGGAAGGACAGGGAGGGTATGGGGTGAACGGGGCAGGTGGACAGGAAGGAAAGGGGGGTTTTCTATGCAGAGGAGGGTGATGGGGTTGCCCTCCCCGCTGGTGTTACTGGGTAGCTGGTTGTGGGTTCCCCCCTCGCCTCTGGGGGTGATGTGTTGGGAGCTGTGGTTTCCTGTTTTTCCCCTCTCGGCCTGCGCTTTTACCTTGCTTCTGCCGCCATGGCCCTCTCCTCCCTCGTCATGTCCCTCTGGAGGAATACTTTTTTGAATTCTCCCACATGTTGCAGGTGGCTTTTCTTTGTTAGAATCGTGTCCTTTGTGTTCTCGTTTGCAAACACTATCTTTAACCCACGATCTCGGTCTTTTTGTACCAGCCTAACCTGAAAACCTTCTCAATGCTATGCTTAGCCCCTTCTATGTCTAGTGCCTTCAGTATTTCATCCACTGCCGCTTTGTCCTTATCATTCCACTCTTTCCTATTAGAGCCTTCCTGCTCTTTAATACCTACAGCTACCACTGCTCTTTTCCTTTCCAGAGTGTGTGTGTGTGTGTACTCACCTAGTTGTCACCTAGTTGTGTTTGCGGGGGTTGAGCTCTAGCTCTTTGGCCCCGCCTCTCAACCGTCAATCAACAGGTGTATAGATTCCTGAGACTATCGGGCTCTATCATATCTACACTTGAAACTGTGTATGGAGTCAGCCTCCACCACATCACTTCCTAATGCATTCCATTTGTCAACCACTCTGACACTAAAAAGTTCTTTCTAATATCTCTGTGGCTCATTTGGCCACTCCCCAAATGAGCCACTCCCCAACCTGTGGGGATTTGGGCACTCCCCAACCTGTGTCCCCTTGTGTGTGTGTGCGTGTGTGTGTGTGTTTGTGTGTAAATCACGAAAATTAACACGTGATGAAGTATGTGACAGTGTCAGACCACGGAGGAAGAACTGAAACAGGAATTTCCTTAAGTACTTTCGTATATTAAATCATGAAATGAAGGAAATTATTTCCTTCTCAAATTATATAGTAGGCATCCGTCAATCTCCTTGGGTTATGGAGTTGTGCCCTGGGTGTCTAGTTGTTGTAGTTTAGATGGATGCAACGCCTGCTGTGGCTGCAAAGGTCAACCCGAGAATGGCAGTCCCGCCTGCAGCGAGCACAGATAAATGCCAAAGCGGGTGCGTCTGACAGTGGTCGAGACCTCCTCTGAAGTCTATTTTCCTCTACCTGCCTCTTTAGCTCATCCTCAAATTTCTGGAGTCTCTTCTGCACTTTGCATCTCCAGGCAGATCTGTCTGCAGCTGCTGCCTCCCAAGTGATAAAGTCGATGTTCATCTACTTGAGGTCGCGTTTGCAGGTGTCTTTGAAACGCAGCTGAGGCCTTCTGGTGGGTCTCCTTCCTGATGCCAGTTCTCCATACAAGAGGTCCTTCGGTATGCGGCCATCTTCCATGCGTGTAACATGTCCCAGTCATCGCATACGTCTCTGCTTCAGGAGAGTGAACATTGAAGGGACTCCTGTTCTCTCGAGTCCTGTGTTGTTGGTGACATGGTCTTTCCGCGTGATGTCAAGGATGCGTCTCAGGTTCTGCATGTAAAAGGTATTGAGCCGTCTCTCCTGGCGAGAGACAGGGTCCAAGATTTCGAGCCGTAAAGAAGTGTACTCACCACACACGCTACGTAGGCTTGCGCCTTGGTGTGCACTGTCAGTTTGGCATTTTCCCTAAACGCACTTTGTGAGCCTAGCTAGTGTTGTTGCGGCCTTCCCAATACGCCTGTTGAGCTCAGTGTCCAGGGAAAAGGTGTCTGAGATTGTGTAGCCCAGGTACACAAACTCGTGAACTGCCTCCAGCACATAGTCTGCTATGTTTATACAGGGTAGTTCATTGATGTCTTGTCCCATCACCAGTGTCTTTTTCCGGCTGATTGTCAGGCCGAATGTGTAACAGGCTGCGGCAAAGCGGTTGAGTAGCTGCTGCAGGCCTTCTGCTGTGTGCGTGGTAATCGCTGAGTCATCGGCGAAGAGGAATTCCCTGAGGATTTGCATCTATACTTTCGTCTTTGCTCGGAGTCTGGATAGATTATAGAGCTTTCCATCAGATCTTGTACGGAGATAGATGCCCTCTGTGGTTGTTCCAAAGGCATGCTTGACGAGGATCACGAAGAAAATGCTGAATTGGAGAGTATGGTTTCTCAAGATTATCCTACAGTGCACCGATCTTCGTGTACAAGCCATATCTCTGTTAATCCTGGATAATAATCTGTCATGTTGGGTGTCCCCAGGATACCCACATAACCAGGAATACGTTTATAATACGGAGGCCGCCGTATGTCCAGGCAGGAAGTAGATACAGGGAAGTTTCTTGCCATAGGGTCAGAGAGTACATTGGCTGATGCGAAGCGTGAGAGAGAGAGGAAATGCCAGCTCAGGCAACACAGACTGACCTCTGGGGTCAGCCTCAACCGGCGCGATGGAGAATAGCAACTGTAATGGGGTCGTGACGTGTTCATGACATCGCCTCTGCTACTGATCAGGGAACGATCAATATGATTGGTTCCTGCTCTTTTGCTGCAATGTCATTGGTCAAATTGTAGTCCCTTGTGTGTATCCCACGAGATGCTCTACAGCCGCTGGCAAGAGCATTCACATGAGGGAGCTCTTGCATAGAGTACGTGCCCTGTTTTGTCTATCGGCCAATAGACAGAAGAACACTGTCTATTCCTCACCGTCAAGTTAAACTCAGCATCTTTTCGATATACTAACGCTCGCCAGGAATCGCGACTGTGAATATATTGTTCAGAAGCCTAGTGACAAATTACCTGAGCGAAACAGACTGGTATCAGGTAACCCCTGGTGACAAAGATCGTTGTGAGTGACCTAGAGTGAACTAAGGAGTGCCGCTGCCTAAGTAATCTGTGTGTGAATTTTACCACAGTGTACCGCTTGGTATCATATAATCAGCTGCCACTCGGTTCAGAGCATGTAGTTAGTACCTCAGTACCTCGGTACCTCCCGCCGCCAGCCGCCCTGCCTCACTCTACTTGACGTCACCACCTTACGCACCGCCAGTGCCATCAAATGTGTGTGTGTGTGTGTCTGTTGACATACAGCGCACCCCTCCTGCGAGTACCCCCGTGTCAAGTACGGTTTGTGGGAAAGCCTGTCGTCAATGGTCTCACGTCGTGACGAGCAGAACCAGCTGTCAGGCCAACAACGAGTTCTTGCATAAATGTGCCTGAGTGAGTGAGTGAATAAGAGGGGTAGCCTACCGTGTAAGTACAAGATCTTGTCATTGTTTTATTGTGTCTGTCTGTGTTGATCGGAGGTATCAACCACAGTTCTCACCTTCTCATACCTGACACAGGTATAGGTGGAGACCCAGACACCCGACGGTGTATGCGTGTTTATCTGTGTGGTATCACGACATTGCACTCGTCTGTGAATGTGAGCTTCACGTACACCACACATTTAGTATTGTGTGATATTATTATTGTGCATGTTATTGCCTGTCCCTTTGACAGTGTCATTGTTGAGTTATTGCATATCATCATTACCCGAGTATCCGGTTTGAACTCTTGTAATCCCTTTGCATACCGGCAGTTAGGTTTGCCGTGTTAATGATTGGCTGTCAACTGTGTTAAGTTAGGTGTTTTTACATGAGTGGATCCGAGTCGATTAGCCAGACGTCAAGAGTCTCGCTAATACAACCATAGCCTTTCTGACACCAATCTAAAGTAAATCAAGCACCCTTTGTATTAGTGGTTAAGTTAGTAAATAAACTACTGTTAAGCTTTATGCGGTGTTTCCGTTGAACCACTTCTGAATACTGCCAACTATTTACTCAAGCCTTCAGCTCTTGGTGTCTCCAACACCGAGTTGCCTAATTCACTAAACTATAAATGTGATGAGGACCCTTGGAGTCCCTTAAAGTGTTAAATCATTGAGGAGATTCCAATGATCAACGTGGACCAGGACCAGGTGAGGCTAGTCTGAGAAGAGACCCTCAAGGACTCTAACTCGACCTTGCTCCCAGACCCTGTACGGTTGCTCTCGTATTATCCGACAGCTTCATGAAGTGTCTGCCACATGTTCATTGGCGACGTACTCATTGCAGTCGGGAAAGCAAAATAGAAAACCCCCACTCTGAACAGAGTTGGAGCAAGAACGCACCCATGTTTAACACCGCTGTTGACATTGAATGGTTCAGAAGTTGAGCAATTGTACACGACCGTGCCCTTCATGTTCTTGTGGACCGACTGTATCATGCTGAGTAGGATGGGTGGGCAGCTAATTTTGGCTAAGATCTTGAAGAGTTCGTCCCTGCTTACGAGGTCGAAGGCCTTTGTAAGGTCAATGAAGACGATGTACAAGGCTTTTCTCTGCTCCCTGCACTTTTCTTGAAGCTGTCACAGGGAGAACATCATGTCAGTGGTTGACCTCTCTGCTCGGAAACCACACTATGACTCAGGCTACACTCTTTCAGCAAGAATCTGAAGCCTGACAAAGACGATCCTGGCGAAGAGTTTGCCGACGACGCTGAGGAGGGAGATGCTGCAATATGTTATTGACATCGCTTCTGTCACCTTTATTTTTGTAGAGAGAGATGATGTTTGCATCTCTCATGTCTTGTGGCACCGAGCTCTCCCTCCAGCACTGGCACAGAAGTTCATGAAGCTCAGATTTAAGTGTTCCACGAGCGCACTTGAGAACCTCAGGTGGAATCCCGTCATCTCCTGGGGCCTTCCCTGAGGTAAGTGAATCCACTGCTTTCTCAACTTCTTCCACATTTGGTAAAAGATCAAGTTCTTCCATGACGGGCAGGCACTCGTTAACATCCAAAGCCTCTATGCTGACCAAGTTCTCTCTGGAGTAGAGTTAGGAGTAATGTTCCACTAAGCGATTCATCTGTTGATCACGATTTTTAATGATGACTCCAGTGGCTGACTTCAGAAGAGCAGTCCTGTTTTGTGTAGGGGCTGTTGCCTGTTTGATCCTTTCGTACATGCCTCTTATGTTGCCGACAGTGTCCGCACTCTGGATGCTGGAACAGAATCGAAGCCAGTAATCATTAGCACAGCGCCTCGCAGTTTGTTGAACTCTACTGCAAGCAGTATGGAGGGCCTGTAGGTTCCTTTCTGAGGGCAGGTTCTTGTAGGATGAGAGAGCTCGTCTCTTTTCCTCTACGAGGGATAACAGTTCCTTTGCACTGGTCTCAAACCAATCTGCTGACTTGTTCTGCCTCTTACCGAAGGTGGACATGGCAGTGTGGAAAATAGTGCCCCTGACATGTGACCACCTCTCACTTGCGCTATCGCAGGGTGGTACAGGAAGGGCATTTACCAGCGCAACAGTGAATTCCTCCACCTAGTGAAGGTTACAGGTCTTGTTTATGTTAATGCATGGCCTTCCCTCCTTCTTTGCTCTGTGGATTTTCCGGTGCTGGAACTTTACTCTGCAAACGACGAGAGAGTGGTCGGTGTCGTAATCTGCGCTCTGGAAGCTGCGGGTCAGTTTGACATTTTTCAGATTTCTATGCCCCATAAGCACCAGGTCGAGTTGGTGCCAATGCTTAGACCTGGGGTGTCTCCAGGAATCCATTTGCTGGGTCGAAGAAGGAATTGGTGACGCAGAGATCATGACGACAGCAGAACTCCAGGAGGCGCTGCCCACTCTCATTCATCTTCCCAAATCCAAACTGGCCCAGGCAGAAAGGAAAAGAGCTGTGATCAGAACCAACACTTGCATTAAAGTCTACCAGGAGGAAGACTGGCTCTTGTTGAGGTATGTCTCTGAGAGCTAGGCCGAGGTTATCATAGAACTCATCCTTCGCTTCGGTAGAGAAGGTCAGTGTTGGTGCAAAGGCATTGATGAGGCTGACCATTCCTGCTGCTGTATGAAGCTGAAGTTTGATGATCCTTGCAGACCCCTCCGTGGGCGGTACTATGGACCCTAACAACCTGTTCCTGATGGCAAAGCCAACGTCATGCTCCCTTACCTCTTCTGGTGGTTTGCCCTGCCAGAAGAAGGTAAAGTCTTTCTCCCGTATGCTGCCGTTTGCGGGGAGTTGTGTTTCCTGCAGGGCGACTATGTCCATCTGGAGCCTGCGCATTTCATTGTTGATCACAGCTGTCTTGCGGGCGTCGTTCACTTCCAGTAGATCTTCCGAGAGACCCGGTATCATGGTCCTTAGGTCCTTACATTCTATGTGCGCAGTTTGAGAGCTGGGTGGCTCGGTGTTTGTTTTCTTTTGCCTGTTGCATGGGTTGACGATCCGCTTATTGGATTGTGGCCTAAGCCCCACACACCCAATAGAGCAGGCGGACCGTGGCTGGACAGAACCTTATTGGCTGGGGGTTGCCCAGCTTGAGGCGGCCGGTAGCTGTCCTATGAAATCGGATGATTTCTCCCACCGACGGAAGCAACCCCTAGTGCCTAACTCTATGCCAATTGATTGGTAGCCTTATTACCGTTAACTGCCGCTTCTCGTGTTGAGCCATCGCCAAGGCGATGCTGGAGTGTCCTCTCCAGGGCACAGGCCTGGGCAGTAATTATGGAGGACCAGCTGTTGCCCATGCAGCAGATCCACCCTCTCCACGCCACCGATGTGATCCAAGGGAAGGGCAGGCGTCGATACGCTTGGCACCAGTGTCGTCGCAGGAGTTGCCAGAATGTAGCTGTAAACAGCTGCAAACTGCCTTAGGGACTCCAATTCCCGATTTTTCCTCAGGGTTGACTCCCGAAGTCTTTCCCATGAGTGGATTTAGCCACAAGACAGCAGAGGTTTGAATTCGGGGTTTTCCTTCCCCTAAATGAGCTGCCATTCCAGGCTAACGAGTCACATCTGCCCGAAGCAACTGAGTTTAAGGCATCAGAGACCCGCCTTCGCCCCTTCTCCTGTTGGTAGAAGCAGTTCTGCCAGGCCTAGAGGCTAAGCCACACGTGCAGGCCAGGAGCTGGACTTGGTTGTCATAGGCTATTTGAGACGCACACCATCAGGGGCAGTTTACAGGCTGTGGGAGCTTATCTCTACGACCCTTTCCCCCGGCTATAACAACCCTTGGAACCGGTAAAAAAAGGGTAAAAGTGTTTTAAAAGTGTTTAGGTAAAAGTGGCTTTATTATTGTGTGTAACTCCTGTCCCTACAATTGTACTCTTGTTTTTATACTCATTTTTTAATAAAGATTGATAATGTTATTATTATTATACTTAGTTTGTGCCAACAGTCCATGCAAATGAAAGGACCCAGTCTATTTAATTCATTCCCTAATGAATTGTAAACAATTATGAGCAATTATATAAATAACTTTCCAGATGGAATGCAGAATTATATGAACATGTTTGCTGATGAGGCTAAACTATTGTGGAAGATAAAATCTTTTTGGATAATTAAGCGTATGTTTGACTATAAGGAGAGACAGTAATAGCTTAACTGTATAAATTTCTGGTGTTCCCCCACTTAGATTACCGTATCCAAGCATGGAAAGCTCATTTTCAGAAGGACATAGCTGCTCTGGATAAGATGCAACAATGGGCAATACAAGTCATTCCAGAGCTAAGTCATCTCTTGTAACTGCAGCACTGGAAGGACACGGGGCTAACAACACTGCAAATTAAGCCTGACAGGGCGGATCTCATTGAAACTTTTAAAATACTGAACAAGTTAGAAGATGTTGATCCGGATATTTTCTTCAGAAGGTCAGATGCAAGACAAACAAGGAGCAACGATAACATGCTTAACAAGCCCAACGAAGGACTGAGAATAGGGGAGGTTTTTCACCCACAGGGTTATTAACCCATGGAAACTCTACAAGCCGAAGCCGTAAATGTCAAAACTCTGTTAACATTCACCAGAGGTAATGTACACCTGGGAAAGATCATCAAGGTAACAAAGGTAAATAGAGGACCTTCTATAAACCGTCGGCTTCTTGTCCTCATCGTGGCCACTAGTGTTAGTGGCTCTCAGGTAAACTCAGATTTTTTTGCAAGCAAACGGAATCTCTTCAAACACTATGGATTTTTGTGAGATATAACATCTATATGCCCAATAATATATGTGCTATATTATTGTTCCACAATCTATAAATCTATAAATCTTATGCCACACAAGCCACACTCAGAACATCTTTCATCTATATGTACCATTCTGATAAGTGCAGTTCGTGTTGAGATTTTCACATCAGGATGACTGCCGAATTGGCTCTGTTAGGGGACCCATCGCGGTGGAGCATGTGTAGACCGTTTAGCAATGTTGACTTAAAGTTCAAGTCGCTAAACTGAGTAACTAACATATGTAGTGAGCTATTCTCGAAATTGTTAGATAACTGCACAAGAGCCCACCCACCCATCCTATTAATAATCCTCAAATTATACTACAATGTGCCTATTAATTTTCTTCAAATATATTTATAATGTACCTGTTAATATTCTTAAAAATTTGCTACAAATTACCTACTTATAATTACTTGTTACATTAAGGACCTGTCCGAAACACTATGTGTGTTATTGGCTTTGCAAGAATATAAAACATCAATGGTATGTACTCTCATAAACCCAATGTACTTTCTTGTATATAAATAAATAAATAAATAAATTGGACACTGTGCCATGCTCTGCCTCTTCATATCTGAAAGCTGAATGAATCTCTTCCAACACGATTGATGCATAACAGTGGAGGGTTAATGTTGACAGATTAGCAATGCTGATTGTGGAGACTCTTCCACAATACCAGACACAAACCGTACTTCAGGGAGATGGGAATGCTACTGAGGAGGGGACCACCACAACCCAGATCTCATTTGCTGAAATGCTTAAAAAGAGCCCTGAAGCTAGGTCTGCAGTTAAGGAAGTTGCCATGGAAGTCGCTTCCTCTCAGGAAGCAGCTAGATGTACTAGCCAGCTGATAGAGAGAAGAAGAGCTGTAGTAGTAGCAGGCATTAGAGAGCAAACAGGGACCAGCCCAAAGGAGCGGAGAGACAAGGACAAAAACGCAGTTACCGAGATCCTTAAAGAGGTAAGGATGGAGGTAACTGGCCAAAATGTTGAAAAGGTTTTCAGGCTTGGAAAGTTCAACAAGGACAGGGACCGAATGATAAAGGTGGTATTCATGAGCGAAATCACAAAAGAGGAACTGTTAGCAAGGAAGTGCTGTCCAGCAAATGTAGAGAAGTTCAAAAAAGTATTCCTGCAGAGGGATATGACAAGGGAGGAGAGAATACGGACAGCAGACGCGAGGAAGGAGCGCAGGGAGAGAGAAAGAAATCAGAGTACCACAACCCAGAACCCTACAATCCCAGAGGGAAGTGGAGAACCCACCTCAAACAGTGCAACAGCCACAGGGATCGGGGCACCACCACCGCATTCTACCCAACAGACACCCAACCTGCCCCATCCCCTGTCAGCCCCCCACTAAGTACCCACCTAGGGCGCCCTCCCCCCCACCCACCCCCCTCTTCCCACTCACCCCCTTCTCCCACTCACCCCTCTCCCCAGGACCTCCCTTCTCCCCCATCCCCCAAGCCCTCCCTTCTCCCACATGCCTTCCCGTCTCTCCCACCAAGAAGCCATCCCTTCTCCCCTGCCCCCCACTCTCCCCCACCCCACCTAAGTCTTCCCCTCTCCCCCACTCCCCTAAACCCTCCCCTCTTCCTCACCCACCTCAGCCATCCCTTTTCCCCAACGCCCCCCAAGCCCTCCACCCTTTTCTCCCCCCCCATCTCCCCTATCCCCCAAAGCCTCTCCTCCCCCATGCTTCCCCAACCCTCCCTCTCTCACCCCCACCAACCCTCCCCCTCTCACTCTACCCCCCAACCCTCTCCCTCTCCCCCCCTACCCTACCCCCTCTTACCCACCCCCTGTACCCTCCCCTCTTACCCTTCTCCTGTACCCTCCCCCTCTCCCCCACCACCCCAAGCCCTCCCTCCTCCACCAATCTCCCCGTGCCAGGTCCCCCCTGCTCCCACTCAACCCAGATCCCAAAGGTCCCCCCCCCAGAGAAGAAGCAGAAGAGAGTCAGTTTCAGGGTGATTAACTCGAACATAGATGGGACCACAAGCAAGACAAGTGAACTAAGGGAAAGAGCACAAGAAGTTAACCCAGAAGTAATCGGACTCACTGAAACAAAACTCTCTGGAATCATAATGAATGCCGTGTTTCCCCAGGAGTACACAGTAATAAGGAAAGAGAGGGAAGGTAGGGGAATGGCGGAGTGGCCCTACTCATGAGAAAGGAATGGAGTTTTAAGGAGATGGCCATCCCAGGCTGTGAGGAGTTCAGAGACTACATAGCAGGCACCATAACATGGGAGGACCAAGAATAGTAGTAGCAGTAATATACAACCCTCCACCAAATGACAGAAGACCCAGTCAAGAGTATGAAAACAACAACATGGCAGTTAACACTATAATTGAGAGGGCAGCCTCTGCTGCCTGTAGAAATAGATCCCACCTGCTCATCATGGGGGACTTAAATCACGGAAGGATTGATTGGGAGAACAAGGAACCGCATGGAGGCGAGGATACGTGGAGAGCCAAACTATTGGAGGTGGTGACAAGCAACTTTTTACCCCACCATGTCGGAGAATCCACAAGGATGAGAGGCAATGACGAACCAGCGAGACTCGACCTAGTCTTCACTCTGAACGACTCCGACATAAGAGAAATGGGTTTTGAGGACCCAGTAGGAGTGAGCGACCACAGTGTACTGGTGTTTGAGTACTTGATTGAAGAAGGGTTATTGAACTCGAGGAGGGATACCGAAACCAAAAGGTTAGCATACCGAAAGGGAAACTATGAGGGGATAAGAAAATTCCTAACAGATATAGCATGGGAAACAGAGCTCAGGGGAAAGACGGCCCAAGATATGATGGATTACATCACGCAGAAGTGCAAGGACGCAGCAAACAAGTTTGTCCCAGTCCAAAAGGAAAACAGAGAAATGAAAATGAGAAACCCATGGTTTAATCACAGATGTAGGCCAGCTAAGCAGCAAAGTAAAAGTGCATGGAGAAACTATAGGAATAACAGGACTCTGGAGAGCAGAGAAAGATACCAGAATGCCAGGAATGAATATGTCAGGATGAGAAGAGAGGCAGAAAGACAATACGAAAATGACATCGCAAGCAAGGCAAAGACTCAGCCTAAATTGTTGCATAGCCACATTAAGAGAAAAACAACAGTAAAGGAACAGGTTATGAAATTAAGGATAAGGGCGAAAGGATTCACTACAAATGACAAGGAAGTGTGTGAGGAATTGAATAAGAAATTCCAGGAGGTCTTCACCTTAGAGCAAGGAGAAATTCAAGAGGTACGTGAGGGAATAGCTAACCAGGAACCACTGGAAGAGTTTGAGATTACCAGTGGGGAAGTAAGGCAGTGTTTACTAGAGTTGGATGTGACGAAGGCTATAGGCCCAGATGGAATCTCCCCTTGGGTTCTAAAGGAAGGAGCAAGAGAACTGTGCCTACCACTCTCCATAGTGTATAACAAATCACTGGCAACAGGGGAACTGCCAGATATTTGGAAAGCAGCTAACGTAGTCCCGATATACAAGAAAGGGGATAGACAGGAGGCACTGAACTACAGGCCAGTGTCCCTAACCTGCATACCATGCAAGCTAATGAAGAAGATTGTGCGAAAAAAAATACTATTATTATTAACATCTTTATTGACAAAATTAATTACAATTTTGCCTAATCTGAGGATTTTGATAGTCTTATTAAATTGAGGATAATGCTAGTATTCACAGTCACGCAGGACAGAGGGTCATACATAAGACAATAGGTCTAAACTGTAGGCTGAAGCACATATATATCATGATTACAATCAATGTTTTAATGTATGGATATGTGAAAACAACTTTCTATTGTGCACTGCCACTCAGGGGCAGGGATGGGTTCATAAGTGATACAGCTTAGAAGTAATATAAATAAAAATTGTTCTTCATTCATTAAAATGGACAAGCAAATTTTGGGTAAATTGTTAGGATGTCGTCCAGAACACCTGAGTCAATAAAATAGTTACACAGTTGGTGGTACAAGAGGCCAGGAGGTTTAAAGTCCTTTACGGTTTCGCATTCATCAATATAGTGTTGTAGTGAATGCATTAAAGGTTTATCACAGAGTTTACAATCTGAAAAAAACTAGTGGAGCATCTGGAGCGAAGGAACTTTGTAACACAGCATCAACATGGGTTCAGGGATGGCAGGTCCTGCCTCACTGGGTTACTTGAATTCTACGACCAGGCAACAAAAATAAGGCAAGAAAGAGAAGGGTGGACAGACTGCATATTTTTGGATTGTCAGAAAGCCTTTGATACAGTGCCACACAAGAGGCTAGTGCGAAAGTTGGAGATGCAGGCTGGAGTGAAAGGGAAGGTACTCCGGTGGATAGAGGAGTACTTAAGCAACAGAAGACAACGAGTCTGTGTGAGGGGTGAGGTCTCAGATTGGCGAGACGTTACAAGTGGAGTCCCGCAGGGGTCAGTCCTTGGACCTATACTGTTTCTGGTATATGTAAATGATCTCCCAGAGGGTATAGATTCGTTCCTCTCAATGTTTGCCGACGATGCAAAAATTATGAGGAGGATTGAAACAGAGGATGATAGTAGGAGGCTACAAGATGACCTGGATAGACTGAGTGAATGGTCCAGCAAATGGCTGTTGAAGTTCAACCCGAATAAATGCAAAGTAATGAAACTAGGCAGTGGAAACAGGAGGCCAGGCACAGGATACAGAATAGGAGATAAAGTACTTAATGAAACAGACAGAGAGAAAGATCTAGGAGTTGATATCACACCAAACCTGTCTCCTGAAGCCCACATAAAGAGAATAACGTCTGCAGCATATGTGAGGCTGGCTAACATCAGAACGGCGTTCAGGAACCTGTGTAAGGAATCATTCAGAATCTTGTACACCACATATGTAAGACCATCCAGCCCCAGGTATGCGGCCCCAGCATGGAGCCGTACCTTGTCAAGCACAAGACGAAGCTGGAAAAAGTCCAAAGGTATGCTATGTTACGTACTCCTAGCAGAATACGTATATAAATTTAAAATAATTTTTTTTTATTATATCATTGCATGTATATGTACACACATTGTGTTTTTGGGTAAATTATCGTATGGTGTGGCAGCGTTAGTGGAGACAGGAGCGCGGTTGCGTTGCACACGTCTAGTACCTGTCAGATACGGGAAAGCTGGACCTGTTCAGTTTGGGAGTTCCAGATGTCACTTTTATTTAGTTAGGTAATTGTTTATTTTCTGTAATTAAACAGGTGGCATTGTACTTATATATTTTGTAAGTAACTATTATCTGTAATTTGCATTCTTGTGTGTTTTGAGAACAAGTGGTTGTTCAATTAGTTTTAAATATTAAAAAGTCCTTAGTTTCCATCCCTCATCCTGGGATGAGGCAGACGGGAGGTGAGAATGTGGGTGGCGACCGAGCGTGAGTTCAGTAGCTGAACAGGACTCGAAGGAGTAACATGTGGGAGATAAGTCTGTTACTTCTTGTTGTGCCATATTTTATTATATTATATTAAGTGAAATGACAATATTTTGGTTTGTTGTATAAGTTAACTTTACCATCTGTGTTTTTATATTATACTGTCTTGAATATATATCTATATAATATTTTGTATCTATTCTTCAGTCCTAAAGGAAGGTTTTTTTATTTATGTGCTCATTACTTATCAAGGGGATCTTACTGGTGATCCGCTCTTGAGAACAGCAGTTTTCTCGTATCCCTAGACGTAATTAAAGCTTGGCTGCTGTAGGGTCACTAGCCGTAACGAACGATAGGTAACAAAGAGTTATGGGGGCCTGTGCCGGGAAATATTGTTCCCACTTAACCTTAATTATGCTAATCTAACCTTGCCTTTCTAGGTACCATTGTGTCAAGTGTCTGTGTGTTTCTTAAGAACTATTCCATGTGCCAAGCAAGCTTTCCTGTGTGTCAAGTAACAACGTTTCACGATTTTGAGGTAAGTCATCCTATATATTTTGTTTGTGCAGTGAGGCCAAGCGAATTTTCAGTGTGGTGACAATTTTACAGTGAAGTGTAGTGCAGTGTTATTGGTTTTAATTATTGTTGTGAATCAAGTGCCAAGTGTTAGTAACGATGGAGGAGAAAGTTGCAGCGTTGGTGGCTCACCCAGACTTTGAAGGGATTAAGAGCCTTAAAAAGACTGAGTTAATACAAATGGCAAATCATTTGGATTTGACCGCCAACAATAGAATGGTTAAAGCCCAAATATTGAAAGTCATTGTGACACATTTTGTTGACAATGGAGAGTTAGATGAAGAAATTCTAGAAGAGTTAAAAGAGGAGTCGAGTGATCAGATGACGTTAAAGCGTCTTGAGTTAGAAGCTCGCCAATTAGAGCTTGAAGCTCAAAAAGAACAGAGAATATTAGAACTTGAAGCTCAAAAAGAACAGAAAATATTAGAGGCTGAAGCTCGTCAAAGAGAGATTGAAGCTCAACAGCAACAGCAAATATTAGAGGCTGAAGCTCAGCAGAGGGAGCTTGAGACTAGACGTTTAGAAATTGAGGCACAGTTGCAAATAGAAGCCACAAAAAGGCAACAATTAGAGATTCAACAACAAATGGCTGACACTAACTTCAGGCTTGAAACACAGCGTATGGCAGCTGGGCATGGAAATACTAGTAATGTTTCAATAAATAGTGATAATAATCCCATCAGGACGCATAAGTATATAGAGTTACCAAAGTTCAATGAGGAGGATCCTGAGGTTTTCTTTGCACATTTTTATAAAATTGCCATCAGTATGAACTGGCCAAGGGATCAGTGGGTAGCCATTATGCAGTCTCAATTTAAGGGGCGTTGTCAGGAGGTTTTTACATCCCTACCTGACGCTCATAGTTTTGATTATGAATTTGTAAAGAAAAGCATCTTAAATGCTTATCAGTTAAATCCAGAGGCACACAGGCAAAAGTTTAGGAATCTAAGGAGGATAAGTGATCAGACAATAGCAGATTTTACTCGTCAGAAGACGAATTTTTGCAACAGATGGTTAAAGTCACTTTCAGTCACTGACTTTGATGCTTTAAAGAATCTTCTTATAATGGAAGAAGTATTGTCATGTCTCCCAGACCAGTTGTCTACTTTTATGGCAGAACAAAAGAATGTAACAGACATTTATGAGCTGTCAAAGCTCGCGGATGAGCATGAGTTGTTGACTAAGGCCCAGTTTACGGCCACTTCACCTAAGTCTAGTCGTAGAGTAAATTATAATGCTCCCCGAACTCCTTATCAGAATCCATCCCGTCCTAGTGCTCCAGTTACTCCCATGAGCTCTTCTCTTACAAAACCTAACCCTGCTACTTCATTGTCAGGAATATCAAATAATAATAAGGTTATTTCTAAACCTACAGTTGGTTCTACCAGTGTGTCCACTGTAAGGTCCTGTTCCCATTGTAAGAGAAAAGGCCATGGAATTCATTCATGTTTTATATTGCACCCTGAGTTACGACCAACTGGTCTCATTTATTGCAGAGGTGTGCAAAATAAACTTACTAATAAACATGTAACTGTAAACCCCAATTGGGTGAAACAGTATTCACCATATATGTCTTCAGGTGAAGTTTTGTGTATTAATGGGAAGTGGAAGCCAGTGGTTATTCTTCGTGATACAGGTGCTTCCCAAACCAAAATTTCATCCAGTATTCTTTCTGATGTTGAAAAGAGAGATACTGGAAAGTTTGTTGTTCTTCAGAGTGTTGCAGGATGTAAAACTGTACCTCTAATAGACATAAATTTCAGATCCACCATTACACCACGTTTATGCACTGTGGGTGTTAGTACACAGTTGCCCATCCCAGGTGTGGATGTTATATTGGGTAATGATGTGGCCATAAATCATGTTGTGGGTGAGATTGATCCCCGTTTGTGTAAACAGCCAGTTGCAGACCATGTTTATTCTGCCTGTGCTGAAGTTAGTTCTAGGAATGAACCTGTTGTAGAAGATGGTTTTGTCCATTCTACCTGTGCTGATGTCAGTACTAATATAAATCCAGTTGTCAGTTCTGATGTTGTTACTCAAGCAATTGTTCCAGTAACCAGTACCCCTTCAGTGGAGAAGTGGGATGTGGTTGTTCCAGATTCCTGTGTGGCCGATTTAGTTGTTGAGAGTAAGCCTGATACTATGACTCTGCTTTATTCCAATAAATTGGGAAAGGATGTCCATGTACCATTGTCTTGCCCGCTCACTACGAACGTTGTGCCAGGAGTTGAGAGAAACTTAAAAGCCACGACTCTGTATTCCAGCCAAGTGAATGGTTTAGGACAAGATGTTGGGTTGGCAGAAGTATTCCCGCTCACTCCAAGTTTAGAATCAGTTGTCGAGAGTAAGTCCGTTGTAGAGGCCCCGCCTCACCCTAGTCAAATAATAGGGGAGGAGGTCAAACTACCTGTTACTTGCCCGCTCGTTTCAGATTCCCTTCATTTAAGTGCTTTGAGTAGAACTGACCCTAAGATTTCAGAGAGAAGCAAGGAGACAGTCTGTACTGTAGATCCAGTTTTGGAGAGTGTGGGAAAGCAGCCAGAGGATCAGCTTCTGTTGAGTAGATGGAGACCCATTGAGCCTCCCTCTTCAGTTGTCTGTGAGGATGTGACCCAGCTTGGTAGTGATATTATTGATTGTGAGCAGACAGTACTCCAAGCAGCTCCAGAAGTCATGGGAGGAAATTTTAGTAAAATCATTGAGAGTGGTAAGTGTCATGTTCACAGAAAATGGTACCATCCGTTTTCTATGTGTGGCGGAGCAGACGCCAGGGAGAGGAAGGTAAACAAGAGAGCGTACAGGACGCCAGCCAAGCTTGGTAGCTACTAGTCATGTAATCATATTAAGTATTAAAGTCAGTAACCAAGTCATGACTTTACATCAACCCTACAACCAAGACTTCCTCAGTAACACACAAACACCACATTGGCGACGAGGATGAACTGTGAACGCAGGTATTTGTTCAGTTTCAAACACAAGGGAGAAGCATGCTGCCTGGAGGAGGAAGAGAAGCTGTGAGCGCTATACCCGATGCTGTATGCTAACCGATGCTCCAATGCTGTGTGCTAAACGATGCTGTGTGCTAACCAATGCTGTGTGCTACCCAAGCTGTGTGCTACCCAAGCTGTGCTGAAGAAACTGTGTACTGAGGAATCTGCCGACGTTGTGTACGAAACGACGCATTGATGTGTACAAAACCTGATGTTTTGGTTACGAAACGACGCTTCGTGCTACAAAATTCATCACACTGAACTGACTGCTGTACCAACTGCTGTACCAACTGCTGCACCAACTGCTGTACCAACTGCTGCTGTACCAACTGCTGCTGTACCAACTGCTGCTGTACCAACTGCTGCTGTACCAACTGCTGTGAGTAGGAACAACACATGTACACAAGGGCTAGGTAAGAAGTCAGTTGCTGCTATATTGTGCACTGTTGTGGACTTTTGCATTAAAATGCTTGTGTGCTTTGCAAAATTAAAGTAATTACAGTGAATTCTTGACTAACATATACAGTGCAGTAAGTGTTTAATATTCTGAGGAACATTTAAGTGATAAGTTACATTTATTCAGTAAAAATGGCAAATATACCTCAGTTTCCTGCATTTGATCCTGACTGTGACCAGACAAACCTGTCACAGAGGTGGGTCAAATGGCTTAAAAAGTTTGAAAATTTGTTGATAGTTTCTGACATCAAAAGTGCTGAAAGAAAGCGTGCCTTTCTACTTCATTATGCAGGTGATAGAGTTTGTGACATCTTTGACACACTGAAAGACACTGGTGGTGCCAAAGATTATGACACTGCCAAAGCCAAACTAACAGAGCATTTCAAACCAAGGCAAAATACTGCAATGGAAATTATGCATTTCAGGAGAGCAAAACAACTCTCTAATGAAACTGTGGATCAATACCACACACGTCTGCAGGGTTTAGCAGCCCATTGTGAGTTTGCTGATGTTGACAAAGAAATCAAACAGCAAATAATTGAAACATGCACATCTACACGTCTCCGTCGAAGAGCTCTAGAACTTGTTGATGATGATAGTTCTCTTACCAAGATACTGGATATGGCTCGTCGAATGGAAGATGCTGCACGTGATGCTCGTGTCATGGAGTGCAGTGCTAATAACGGTTCTGCCACTGTTACTAACAGTGATGAGGTACGTAAGGTTCAGGGAGGACATCGTAATCAAAGAAGATATCATGGCAAACCTAACAGTAAATTTAGCCGAGAACCACGTCACAACTGGGGTCAAGGAACAAGGCTCAAGCAGTCACAACGACCCACATCAGAGGGTGTCAACAATAAATGTTACAATTGTGGAGGAGACTACCCACACCAAGATAATGTTTGTCCTGCTCAAGGTAAGAAGTGCTATGAGTGTGGAAAACTAGGTCATTTTGGTGCTATGTGTCGTTCCGCACTAAAGAAACCACAGTCAATGAATAAAAGCACTGTACGAGGATCAGGTCATAGGGGTCGAGGTGGTAAACACAATATTGCACCTCAAATCAAGAATGTTAACAATGTACAAGACAACATTTCATTACAACCAGTCTCAGATGACAGTGAATGTGATTATACTTATGGAGTACAAGCAATCACAGAATGGAATGATCTTCCAAACAACCCAGAGACATGTGTATACATTGCTGGTATTTGTCTCAAGGTTCTCATTGACACTGGATCAAACATTGACACCATTGCTGAGTGCCACTATGAGAAATTTAAAAAACAGTTCCCAAAGCTTGAGAACTATAATGGCAAAGCCACTGCCTATGCTTCAAAGGTAGCCTTGCCAGTGATTGGAACTTTCACTGCAGAGATTAAGTCAAAGAATGCAATGCTCATTACTACATTCCATGTTGTTAGGAATGCAAAGGAGTCTTTACTCAGTTACAAGACTTCAACCAAATTGGGGCTACTTCAGCTTTCTAATGCTGTAGCAGTGGAATCTGCAAACAATGTTGATGGTATTGTTGCTGAATTTTCTGATCGATTTAAATCCATAGGTTGTTATACTGATAGCAAAGTACATCTGCATATCAACCCAGATGTAATTCCAGTTGCCCAACCACATCGCCGACAACCATTCCATACTCGCAAGAAAGTCGATGCCGAACTGGATAGGCTGATCGACCTAGATATCATTGAACCAGTAACAGGTCCAACACCATGGGTAAGCCCAATTGTCACTCCACCAAAGCCGAAGAATCCAGATGAGATACGCATTTGTGTGGACATGCGTGTTCCCAACAAGGCAATAATGCGTGAACGCCATCCTACACCGACTGTAGATGATATGATCTACCGCTTGAATGGTGCAACTGTATTCAGCAAGTTAGATTTAAACAAGGGCTATCATCAGCTTGAACTTGATGAGGAGAGTCGATTCATCACAACGTTTACGACACATCGAGGTCTGTATAGGTACAAGCGCCTGAGTTTTGGTATTAACAGTGCTGCCGAGGTATTCCAGCACATCATCAGCCAGGTATTGCAAGACATACCTAATGCTGACAACATGTCTGATGACATCATTGTTTATGGCCGTACCCAAGCTGAACACGACAAAGCTCTTCGTGCAACATTGCAACGCTTACGAGAAAAGAATCTGACGTTAAGCCGAGCAAAGTGTGAGTTCAATCAACATAAAATTGAATTCTTTGGACATGTACTTAGTGACAAAGGTCTGTCTCCAGATCCTAAGAAAGTTGCAGATATCAAGAATGCTGCACCTCCTTCAACGTCCACTGAAGTACATAGTTTTCTGGGAATGGCAAACTACTGTTCTCGCTTCATTCCAGATTTTGCTACCATTACAAAGCCTCTACGTGAGCTCCTGAAGAAAAATGCATCATGGTACTGGAGCGATATCGAGCAAAATGCATTTGATGCTGTGAAAGATGCACTAGTAGAGAATGCGACTGCTGCATACTTTGATCCATCAATGGACACTGAATTAACGGTGGATGCTAGTCCTGTTGGATTAGGTGCTGTTTTAGCCCAACACAAACCTGGTCAACCAGATTCCCGAGTAGTAATTGCCTACGCCAGCCGTTCTCTCACAGATGTTGAGCAACGATACAGTCAGACAGAGAAGGAAGCTCTTGCTCTTGTATGGGGCTGTGAACACTTCAAGGTGTATCTGCTTGGTGCGCCCTTCACCACGATGGTCACTGACCACAAACCGTTGGAGACCATCTTCAATAATCCAAAGTCCAAACCACCAGCTCGCATTGAGAGATGGGCTCTTCGTCTGCAACCATACAACTTTACGGTGAAATACAAGCCGGGTGCAGGCAATCCCGCTGATTACATCAGTCGACATCCTGCCAACAGTTTCACCATCACCAAGCATCAGCAAGTTGCCGAGGAATATGTACACTCTGTAACCTGTGATGCAGTCCCTAAGGCTCTTACTCTTGATGAAATCCGTACTGCAACCCTAGAGGACCCAACTCTGCAAGCAACAGTGGATGCATTGACTAAGAAAAAGTTTCCACGCATCCCACCCTCAGGAGTTGACCAAGATGCATTCAAAGCACTTGAACGCATCCAGACAGAATTAAGTGTTACGCAACAACGCGACACTGTGCTGCGAGGTACTCGTATCGTGATTCCAGCTGTTCTCCAGCAACGTGCTCTGAAGCTTGCACATCAAGGACACCAAGGTCTTGTTAGGACGAAACAGTTGCTACGAGAAAAGGTGTGGTTTCCTGGCATTGATCGTCAAGCAAAGGATATGCATGATGCCTGTGTCCCTTGCCAAGCTGCAGTGGATACTTCAAGACCAACACCTCTACAACCTTCACCACTACCTGCTGCACCATGGACGGAAGTATCGATGGACTTCTGCGGACCACTACCAACTGGAGAGTACTTGATGGTAGTCATTGATGATCACTCACGTTATCCAGAAGTAGAAATCATCAATTCCACATCTGCAAAGGCCGTCATCCCGAAACTCGACAAGATCTTTTCAAACTTTGGCATTCCTGAAGTTGTCAAGACAGACAATGGACCGCCATTCAATGGACAAGACTTCGTCAACTTTTCTGAGCATATTGGATTCAAACACCGCCGTGTGATGCCACTACATCCTCAAGCAAATGGAGAAGTTGAGAGATTCATGCAACCTCTCATGAAAGCGGTACGCTGTGCTCATGCCGAAGGACGATCCTGGAAACAAGCTATGTATGCTTTTCTCAGGAACTACCGTGCAACACCACATGGAACACTGGGCAAGTCGCCTGGCGAACTTTTATTTGGACGTCCTATGAGAATCGCACTACCCGTCATGCCAGCCGAGGTAACGGATAAACGTCTCGCTCAGAAGGATGCACTAGCCAAGGGCAAAATGAAAATTGCTCATGATCAACGTGCAAAGGAACAGTTCATAAAGGTTGGTGACACTGTTCTCGTTAAAAGGAAAAAAGAGGGAAAGTTAGATATGCCGTATGATACAAAACCATATAAAGTGATTAGTGTAAAAGGAACTATGGTAACAGCTAGTAATAGAGATCATAGTATAACACGTAATATGGCTTATTTCAAAGTGATTCCAACTAGTGTAGAAAATGATGAAGTGCAAAGTCGTGCAAAAGAAAAAGAAAAAAATAGTTATAACCCGACAAACAATTCATCAAGGGATGTTATTGCATTTAAGGACTCTCGTCCTAAACGTCATGTTAAACGCCCTACACGATTTGATGATTAATTGTGTTCCTATGTAATGAAAAGTATTTACTTATTATGCTAAACTAAATTTAATATTGTTTGAATAATGCAGATATCTCATTCAATATTTTGTAACTTTGTAGTACAGTTTCTTTCATGTTTGTTTAACATTGCATATGTATTTTTAACATTGAAATCCTTTGTGGAAAAGATTAAGTTGTTTAAATTCTTTGTGTGCTTAATTAATGTTAAATGTATGCAGTATCTCTTGATATGGTAATAACTTACTTTGTGTCAATAACTTTGCTTTGTGCTACAAGCATGGTAGACATCCTGTATTCATTCTTTTTAAAGAAAAGGAGGGATGTCATGTTCACAGAAAATGGTACCATCCGTTTTCTATGTGTGGCGGAGCAGACGCCAGGGAGAGGAAGGTAAACAAGAGAGCGTACAGGACGCCAGCCAAGCTTGGTAGCTACTAGTCATGTAATCATATTAAGTATTAAAGTCAGTAACCAAGTCATGACTTTACATCAACCCTACAACCAAGACTTCCTCAGTAACACACAAACACCACAGTAAGGTAGCATTTGGATCTAAGTTGCGGAGTTGTGATTCTTATTCCATGTGGAGTAAGTATTTCTCATTGGGTACATTGAGTCAGAGTGTGTGTAGGATGTTGAAATCTACTTTTATTCTGCAGGAGCCATTTTCTTGTGAAGTAATGGACTGTGGGACATCTTTGTCAAGCCTTGTGGTTGAGCAGAGAGAGTTTACTCAAGTAGGTTGTGCATTCAGTTCTGAGGAAGTGGTGAGTTATGCTAGAGCAGTGTCTCTATGTTCAGATCCAGGTTATTTTGATGCACGAATGATAAAAGTGTATGTTCCACTCAAGTGTGGTGTTGACTTTCAGAGTCATATTGGAGTTGATTTTCAGAATCATATTGTGGGTGAAGGATTAAATCATACTGGGGAGCAGATGTTTGAGGCTCCAGGTGTGTATTTCAAGTTGGAGGAAAAGGTTATCCTACCTAGAGTTAATCATTGTGAAGGGTTTCAGATTATCCTTGGGTGTTTCCCAGGTAATCTGCTGTTCATCTTCAAGATGTTAAGACCCTTAAACCTCTTGGTTGATTGGTTGTCATCAGACGTAAATCACTTGGGAAGTGATGGTGAGGGTTGTAAAGTTTTCGGCATGTTTTATTTAGTCTTTTGGAAGACTAGACGGTTGATGAAAGTGTGTGTTGTGTTCAAGTTCACCATCAGGGGGTGTGAACTTGTCTTCGGAGTTATGATTGAGATATGGTGCCTAGGCATATGCCTGTTTTCTTTCACTGATCGTTATGACAGAGTTATGAGGCAATTGATTTCTGTGTTCCTTATGGATCATCTGAGTCAGTTCGATCAGGTAGTCTTTGCACTTATCTTGGGTTGTATTTCTTGGTTTGAAGGTCAACGGTTTGCTAAGTCGGTGTCTTGTGTTTCGGAAGGTTCTATGAATGGGAAAGTCTTATGCATAATTGTGAGGTTTAATGCTAATTTCTCTAATTTTAGTATACATTGGGCGAGAGTATGTGTTCCACAGAGGATCAAGAGTGATGAAGAGCAGATGTCTGTGTCAGAGCATACCCAGGAGAAGTCCCAAATCTACTCAACATCCAGTCAGCTTCAATTAAGCAGTTCAGCTCCAGAAAAAGGGAGTAATGGAAAATGGAGGCTGTCTTGGAAAAATTCACCATGTGGAAAAGGAATCACATGGACAAATGAAACTGATCTTGGAGAAATAGTAGGAACAAATGAAAAGCTAAATTGCCATGATAACTGTGTGAATGCAGCTACCTTTATGGACAATTCTATTCATGCTAATAATGATAATGTTGTAGATAGGAGTGTGAAATATGATCTGAAACAAAGTGAAATAAATGAGATAGTACCTTGGAGAGATAAATTTGCATACTCCAGTGACACATATGTAGAACATAGTCATAAGACTGAAATTTCTGAGTTGCCTGTAAGACTATATTTGGAGTGTTTTCATATTTGTCCAGAAATGTGTTCTTATTACTTTTACATGTTTGGTGGAATACCATAAATCTCAAGTGTCATACATTTTACTTTGAAAAAATGCCATTGATCTTCAATCTATTGCATTTTTTTTCTTGGAGGTGGAAGTGTTACGTACTCCTAGCAGAATACGTATATAAATTTAAAATAATTTTTTTTTATTATATCATTGCATGTATATGTACACACATTGTGTTTTGGGTAAATTATCGTATGGTGTGGCAGCGTTAGTGGAGACAGGAGCGCGGTTGCGTTGCACACGTCTAGTACCTGTCAGATACGGGAAAGCTGGACCTGTTCAGTTTGGGAGTTCCAGATGTCACTTTTATTTAGTTAGGTAATTGTTTATTTTCTGCAATTAAACAGGTGGCATTGTACTTATATATTTTGTAAGTAACTATTATCTGTAATTTGCATTCTTGTGTGTTTTGAGAACAAGTGGTTGTTCAATTAGTTTTAAATATTAAAAAGTCCTTAGTTTCCATCCCTCATCCTGGGATGAGGCAGACGGGAGGTGAGAATGTGGGTGGCGACCGAGCGTGAGTTCAGTAGCTGAACAGGACTCGAAGGAGTAACATGTGGGAGATAAGTCTGTTACTTCTTGTTGTGCCATATTTTATTATATTATATTAAGTGAAATGACAATATTTTGGTTTGTTGTATAAGTTAACTTTACCATCTGTGTTTTTATATTATACTGTCTTGAATATATATCTATATAATATTTTGTATCTATTCTTCAGTCCTAAAGGAAGGTTTTTTTATTTATGTGCTCATTACTTATCAAGGGGTTATACTGGTGATCCGCTCTTGAGAACAGCAGTTTTCTCGTATCCCTAGACGTAATTAAAGCTTGGCTGCTGTAGGGTCACGAGCCATAACGAACGATAGGTAACATGCTACTAGACTAGTCCCAGAACTAAGAGGCATGAGTTATGAGGAAAGGCTGCGGGAAATGCACCTTACGACACTAGAAGACAGAAGAGTAAGGAGGGACATGATCACAACCTACAAAATCCTCAGGGGAATCGACCGGGTAAACAAGGATGAACTATTCAACACTGGTGGGACGCGAACAAGGGGACACAGGTGGAAGCTGAGTACCCAAATGAGCCACAGAGACGTTAGAAAGAACTTTTTCAGTGTCAGAGTAGTTAGTAAATGGAATGCACTAGGAAGTAATGTGGTGGAGGGTGACTCCATACACAGTTTCAAATGTAGATATGATAGAGCCCAGTAGGCTCAGGAATCTGTACACCAGTTGATTGACGGTTGAGAGGCGGGACCAAAGAGCCAAAGCTCAACCCCCGCAAGCACAATTAGGTGAGTACAATTTGGTGAGTACACACACACACACACACACAGAAGAGAAGCAGAAGGGCAATATGAAAACGACAAAGCAAGCAAGGCTTGCTTTGTCGCAAGCCTTGCCTTTGTCGCAAGCCTACCCAACCCAAATTGCTGCACAGCCACATCAGGAGAAAGACAACAGTGAAGGATCAGGTAATGTAACTGAGGAGAGGGGCAGGCAGATTCACTACAAACGACAAAGAAGTGTGCGAGGAACTCAATATGAAATTCCAGGAAGTCTTCACATTAGAGGAAAGAGAATTTCCACAGATAAAAGAAGGAATAATTAACCAGGCACCACTAGAGGAATTTGAGATTACCAGTGGAGATGTAAGGAAGCTTTTGCTAGAGTTGGATGTGATAAAGGCTATAGGCCCAGATGGAATATCACCATGGATACTAAAGGAAGGAGCAGAAGCACTGTGCCTGCCACTCTCCATGGTGTATAACAAATCACTGGTAACAAGTGAACTGCCAAAAATATGGACGGCGGCAAACGATATACAAGAAGGGGGACAGACAGGAGGCACTGAACTACAGGCCAGTGTCCCAAACATGCATACCATGCAAACTAATGGAAAAAATGTGCGAAAAAAGCTAGTTGAACATCTGGAGCGAAGGAACTTTGTGTGACAACACCAACATAGTTTCAGGGATGGCAAGTCATGCCTCACAGGATTATTTGAATTCTACGATCAGGCAACAAGAAAAAGGCCAAGAGAGAAAGGTGGGCAGATTGTATATTTTTGGATTGCCAGAAAGGCTTTGACACAATGCCACCGCAGAGACTAGTGCGAAAGCTGGAGGTGCAGGCAGGAGTGAAAGGGAAGGTACTCCATTGGATAAAGGAGTACCTAAGTAACAGAAGGCAGCGAGTCACTGTGCGGGGTGAGGTATCAGATTGGCGAGACGTCACCAGTGTGGTACCGCAGGGTTCAGTCCTTGGACCCATACTGTTTCTTATGTATGTAAATGATCTTCCAGATGGTATAGAATCATTCCTCTCATTGTTTGTTGATGATGCAAAATTTATGAGGAGGATAAAACGGAGGAAGACAGTATGAGACTATAAGATGGCCTAAACAGACTGCATGAATGGCCCAACAAATGTCTACTAAAGTTCAACCCGAGTAAATGCAAGGTAATTTAACTAGGCAGTGGAAACAGGAGGCCAGACACAGAATAAAAAATGGGAGATGAAGTCCTTCATGAAACGGACAGAGAGAAGGATCTAGGAGTCAGGTGGTGTGGGAAAAACCTGCTGGGATTGATATAAGAGGAGACTACCAGGGACTTGGACTGAACCAAATTAAAAAATTACTGTCTGCAAATTAATTCCAAGAATCTCTAGCTAGGGTCGTAAATCCTAGCTCCTCTTTTCCTAATGATAGATTGTGGGCTGTAAGGGACAGGTGGGATGAATGGATTAGTTGATAGAAGTTCCAGTCCACCTGTAGACAGGGATCTCACATCAGCTTGTATATTATACAAGGATAAGATTTGATAAATTCAGTTATATGACTGAACACTGGCTCTGTTTAAATCAGAGATTTAAACATACATAGTCTAACCTAGCACCATAACTAACAGCCATTAGGTTCTTATACTATAAACAAATTAAATTGCAAAAGTATAATAAATGACTTTAAATGTAGTCTAAGCACTTAACTAAGTACTAGATATTATTCAATTAAATGAACTTGTATGATAACTTATAAATTAACTAAGCAAGCAATTGTTAACTTTATTTATATATTCAAATATATATGCAGACATATTTATATTCAATTTATATGATTATGTAGTCAGCTTGACTGAATCCTTTTCCACACAATGGACACTCATGAGACTTTATTTACGCATTGCGACTGAATCTTTTTCTGACAACTGGACACTTATGAGGTTTAGTGCCTGGACAAGGACCTGCTGCTCATCTACAATATTAATAAACTTACTGAAATGTGAGGCTTAGCCTCGCTTTTTAACCAACAGACAGATTTATAGAATATTAAAGTCATACAAGCATACAATTGGCCAATCATATACCAAATAACCTTCAATATACTTCTCTGCCAGTCGGGGTGCCTGTCTGACAAGGTGCCAGACTGATTAACTCTCTCTTGTTGAATTTAGGCACGATATTTTGTCACAGCGTTGCTGTATGATGTACTGGTAGCGTTGCTACGTGATTGACCCTGCAGTTGCAGAAGAATGATAGTTGCTGAAGATTAGGAATGAAGGTGGTGGAAACCGTGTCACTATGAGCTCCTATTTTATATAAATGTTCTAGGATTTTCCTTGTAGATATTGTCCAGGTACTCCCCCAATTCTAGAGAGTGTTCACTGGTGATAAAGATATTAGATAAGGTGTCCTTGAGCTGGTAATTTTCGCTAAGGATCCGTCACACATGTTCACAGTTGTCAACAAACGCGTGGTCCTCCTCAGCTCTCGTGGACGCTTCTGACCCAGATCCCTTCCCATGCTCCCCGAGCACGGAAGTCTTCTATGAATATTGATTGATTATTTTTACAGTCTAGACTTATGATTGAGATAAGCTGTAATTATAATATAATTTGATATAGGATATAAAGATTATAAGTAGTACTTGATAGTACCACTGATTCTTATTAAGGATTCGATTTTTATCCCTACCGGATATTGAATCAATGTTCCAATAATTTTTTAATTATAAAATCCTTCTAGAAGTTTCTGGATCCATAAGAGATCATGCACAAAGTCACGTAGGCATCTATAGGGCCCTATGCGTACGGGATCCAAGTGGCATTATCTTCTAGGATCAAACTGTATAATAAATCTATATTGATTCTCATACGATTTTAGATATGATTTTGATATGATACAGAAATTATACATTTCTTAGATGATAATTAGATATGGTGGGTAAAAATTTCCCACATCTTCCAGAGGGAGAGAACTGGCACAGAGTCCAATACTATGGACAGTAGTAACCAAATGTATTTATTTACTCTCCATCGGATTGATAATACAAGTGCAAATTTTGCTTGCACTTTGTGCTGCTGTCCGTTGTGGACGATTGTGTCTGTTAGGAGTCTGTGGGTCATGTGGAGTTAGAGTGTCTTGAGGTCTCTCAGGATCTAACTGCAGCTGGCTCGCTGATTCCATGTGGATGAGTTTGTCCAATGTCTTTAGGGAAGTTGTTCCTTTAGACAGGATTTTGACTATTCTCAAAATCCCCTGGCTATCTGGATGGACTTAGACAACTTTACCTAATGGCCAGTCAGCCCTAGGGCCATCACTGTCTACCAAGACAATATTGCCAGGTTGGAGAATAGATATATTATGTGGGACATTGGCCCCATAGTGATGTTCTCGTAGAGATGTAAGATATTCTTTTGTCCAAACATCATTCCATTTTTGGATTATGCTGGACAGATGCTTATACCCATGAACCAACTCGCTCTGACCCACATATGAGGGATCTCTGATCTCACCATCCACTAGAGATGGTACTGGAGTCAGAAGTCTTCCATACATTAAATTTGCAGGACTTAATGGCTCATGTTGAGTAGGATCATCAGACAAGTAAGTCAACGGCCGGTTATTCACCCTTGATTCTATTTCCGTGATTACTGTCTGGAGTTCTTGAAGATTGATTTTCTGACGGTGTAGAGATTTTCTCAAGGATCTTTTAACAGTTCCTATTAACCGTTCATAAAATCCTCCGTGCCATGGGGCTCTCGGAGGGATAAATTTCCATCTGCAATGACGCTGTTCCAGTGTGGAAGTAACTGCAGGATGGGAACAAATTTCCTGTAGACATGCTTCTCCAGCTACCAAGTTTGCTCCGTTGTCTGAAATCATCAGCTTAGGGCATGAACGGCGTGCTGCGAATCTGCGGAAAGCTTGTATAAATGATTGAGCAATCATATCGGGTGTTACCTCTAAGTGTACTGCCCTGGTGGTAGCACAGGTGAACAGACAGATGTATGCCTTGATAGGTTGCTTATCTGGAGTCCCTGTTAGATATATTGCTCCTGTATAATCTACTCCTGTCGTTTCGAAAGGGTGTAGATGGACCACTCGTTCCTTTGGTAGAGGTGGTGGCCCTGGATAAGAGCAAGTTCTTGCATCGTAACTTCGGCATATCATGCAATTCTTCAAGATTGATTTGACTGACTGTCTTCCCTGAGGAATCCAGTACTGCTGTCTGATTTGTGTGTGTGTCTAACACTCCTCCATGTTTGATGATTTGTTGATGTGTATGTAACACAATCAACCTGGTGATCCAATGATTTTTTGGTAAAAGCCATGGATGCACAGTATCTAGATTGATATCTGCGTGTTTAAGTCTCCCTCCACAACGCAGAATGTTGTGATTTTCTTGGTCTATCCACAGACCGAGATTGTGTTTTAACTTATGCGGAAGATTTTCATAGTTATTCCCATAAGTTTCTCTCTGGGCTTGTCTTACCCAATAGATAAGTGCATCAGAAAAAGTGTATTTTATACCTTTTTTCCTGAGATAATGAAACACGTTCTGTGTTACATTGATTAATTTGATGAGCGAGGAGTAACGAGTACAATCCAAGACTGATATTTGAGCTTGCTGCCTGGTGGTAGTTATGGTTTGTGTCGTGATGACGTGTGGCTTTTGTTCAGGCCAACTACCATTCACTAACCATCGAGGCCCATGAAACCAAATATCTGCCTTTGCAAATTGTTTAAATGTCATACCTCTTGATAAAAGATCAACTGGATTATCTTTTGTTGGTACATGCAACAATTGAAAGCCTGCGGAAATTTCTTTAATTTCCGAGACGCGATTTTTTACATATGGAGTTGGACAGTTGTCGTTTCGTACCCATTGTAATACAGCTTCATTGTCAGACCATATAATGACATCTTTGATGTTCATGGTAGACAAGACTTGTTTGATATGTACTGCTAAGTGTGTGCCAGTTAGCAATGCAGTTAGTTCCATCTGAGGCAAAGTCCTTTTTTTTAATGGAGCAACTCTGGCCTTAGAGGTGATAAGATGTGATTGATTAGAAGTCACTAAGTAAGCACAAGCTCCAAAGGCTTTGGCTGACGAGTCTGCGAATACATGTAGTGATACTTCATCATTTTCCTCGACTATGTGTCTTGGAAAGATTATCGTTTCGACTAAAGTTTGTTCTTGAGCCACTTCCATCCAAGCTTTTTGTAACTGGAGTGGTAGTGGATCATTCCAACCAACTTTAGTCTTCCAAGCTTCTTGCACCAATAAACGCCACTTGATAGTTAAAGGATTTAATAGACCAAGTGGGTCGAATACTTTGCTAACTTGTGAAAGCAAATCCCTTTTTGTAGCAATGCAATAATTTACTGGTACAGCTCTGATTTGAATTGTGTCCGAGAGTAAATCCCACTGCATGCCTAACACCTTTTGTGATTCTGGTACATGATATTCAGGGTAATCTCTTGCTATTTGATTATTCAATGTTGTATTATTAGAGGCCCAAGACTGTAGTGGCATGTTGGCACCTTGTAGTTCCTTGTTGGCCTCTTGATATAATTGTAACAGTTCAGTAGTACTGTTAACTGTCCCATGAAAATTATCTACATATAGATTCTGACTGATTTCAGCCTTATAGGGACTTGATGATTTCTTCAGATGAGTATCTAGAGTTGCTTGCAATAGAAATGGACTACGTGTCGCGCCAAAAAGAACTGATGAGAATCTTTAAGTCACTATAGGACTATTGATATCTTCTGGGTTCTCTACCCATAGAAACTTAGTGAAGTCTCTATCTTCTTCCTGCAAGCCAACTCTTAGAAAAGCCTTACTAATATCTGCTGAATAAGCATATTTGTTAAGTCTAAACTTCAACAGTATGTCATACAATTTCTGAGTTAGACTTGGACCTGTTTGCAAACAATCATTTAGACTGGTTCCTTGGAGTCCAGATTTAGAGCTACAATTAAAAACTATTCGTAAAGGAGTCGTTTTTGAATCTCATTACAGCCATGTGTGGTAAAAAATGGCCTGTTTGCTTATCGTCGTGTTTCACGACTTCGATGAATTTATTCTTTAATTGTTGAGCAATAATCTCATGATAGAGTTTTAAATGCTCAGGCTTTTTTCTTAGCCTTGCTAATTGAGATTTAAATTGGCTATAAGCCATGTGATAATTGGTAGGTAAGATTTTATGGTTGATTTTCCATGGTAGCCTTACCCAGTATTGTCCATCATGATACTGTACAGTTTCTAAGTACTGATTGTATGCACAGACATCATCAGGACTTGGTTGTTCAGGAATTATTCCTATGGCATCAAGTTCCCACAATTGATGTACAGATTCCAATCCATCATCAATCATGTGGGGGATATCAAGTGGTGACTGTTCTTTGCCTAGCCATGCCACGATTACAGTTTCTATATGATGTGATTTTACAGGAGTTGAAGGTTCAAGATCTAGTATAGGTCCTGTCATCAATATGCCTCCTGCCGATTTGAGTATATTCATACCCATATATTCCTCTGATCCCAGAATGAATCGATGATAGTAGTCAGCTCCAATCAGGATTCCGATATTCCCTATGTAGTCAGAATCGAGTAGAGGATCTGCTAATTGGATTCCTTTTTCATTTAGGAATTTAATTGTTGCTGCCAGACCAGTCACTTCCATTTCAGTAGGAATTTTATCCCGAAACCCCCTCCAAATGGACGACGACACCTGGTGAGGACGAGGTGTACTGGCTACAAGGGCCAGTTTCCAGTCCTGTTCAGCTCACAACACAGCCGCTGTTGACCTCTGGTGAGGTGGTGCTCAGACAACAACGCCATCTATGGAGTGGATACGTCGGGCGTTTGTGTCTGAGCCTGTAAGTGAGGTGCTTTAGTGTGTCCCTGTTATTGATGACGTGTCTGCTTACAGAGTCGACCTGGGACTGTTGTAAGGGAAGTTGAGGCGAGTCTACCCAAGGCAGCCGTCTCGACACCAAGTGTTTTGCTGCAGCAGCTGTGAGTCGCCTCCCGGATGAACACTGTGGTGTTACCCTGCCAGTGAAGTGGCAGTTGAAGGATTGTCGTACCTGGGACTGACTGGTGGAGACGCTTAACCACTGGGGTATTGTGGACAGGAGAGTGATCTGTGGTATCACACGAGGCTCCTGACTAGGGCGCTACCCTAGTATCGCTCGTGGAGTGGCCTGACCAGCGTTGCTGATCCGGAACCTGCCAGCTGTCTGCTGGACTTGTGGCTGACGGCCTCCACGGTGGTGCCCCCAGTGGAACTGTGTTTTGGCTGGCCTGTGGCCGGGGTAGAGTCAGCTTTTCGAAGGATTCGTCGTGAGGCCATGAGAGCACCGAGAACTTGGCACCGAGAAGATCCAGAGTCTTCAGAAGACGACAGTGTAGATAATACCCCTGTGCAGTGTTTATACCCCCCCCCCCCCCGTGTAATCTTCTTATATATATTTATTGGTGAAGGTATTAATTATAATCTTAAGTTTTTGCCTTTCTTTCCCTTCCCCTTTTAATTTACTTGCGTTACGGATCACATCCCTTGAAAGCCACTACTGGCTTGGGGCTGGATACCCTTCCTCTAACAACATCAGAGTAAGAACCCAGTTGCGACCCGAGAGGGCCGTAACATAATTGGCATCCCCAGCGGGATCCGTCCCCTTGTCAAGTATGTTTGACAGGGGTGGTGAAGTGGCGTAATCCCTGTAAATAACTCCCCCTGTGTGTGACGATTGGGATGTTATACGTCCTGTGCGGTGCTCAGAGTGACTAAGTGCAGTATTGTGCAGTGCGGTGCTCGGTGTGATTAAGTGCAATATTGTAGAGCGAGGTGTTCGCAGTGATTAAGTGCAATATTGTGTAGTGCGGTGCTCAGTGATTCAGTGCAATATTGTAGAGCGCGGTGTTCGCTGTGATTAAGTGCAATATTGCATAAGTGCAGTGCCCGAAGTAATTACGTGCAATATTGGCAAGTGAGGCGCCAGGTGGGATAAAGTGCAATATTGACGTAGAACAGTGCTCGGTGCGTTAAGTGCTAACGTGAAAGCCGTGTGTTAAGTGCTAAGTGTTCCATCTGTGACAATGGCAGAAAAAGCTACCATCGATGATCTGGACGATGTTCAGGCTTTTCTGAACAGAGAGGACTGTCTTGCCAGATTAAAATATCTGAGCAAACCGGAACTTGTACTAGTCAGTGCCTACCTGGAGATAAAGATCCGTGCCAGTGATTCCCGTGTGGGGATCTTGTCCAAGGTTCACCGGCATTTGAAGGCAGAGAAACAGGAAGGCGAGACTCCTAGTATAAAGGAAGGTGAGGAAATAGCTTCCACTGAAAAGGAAGGTAAGAGCAGTGATATCGAAAGTGATGAGAGTGAACTAAATATAAGTGTACTTACTGTGAAAATGCGTGAACTAGAGATCCATCGTGAAATAGAATGGAAAAAGCTAGAAATCGCTAAAGAGAGAGAAGAGGAAGCGAGAAAGAGAGAAGATAAGAAATTGGAAATGGAAAGAGAAAGACAAGATATGGAAAGAGAGAGATTAGGAAAAGAATTAGAGATGAGGCGTTTAGAATTAGAACGAGAAGAAAGAAGAGAAGAGTGAGAAAGAGAAGAGAAACGAGAAAGAGAAGAACGGGAAAGAGAAAGAGAAGAGCGAGAAAGAGAAGAGAAACGAGAAAGAGAAGAACGAGAAAGGGAAGAGAAACAGAGAGAGAGAGAAGAAAAGGAAAGACAGAGACAACATGAACTAGAAGTATTGCGGTTAGGCGGTGGTCGGAGGCAAACAGCGGACACCAGTAGTTTCGATCCGGTAAGGAACATCAAAATGGTCCCAAAATTCAACGAGAGGGAAGTTTCAAAGTTCTTCGCAGCCTTCGAGAAAGTCGCTGCCTCTTTGGAGTGGCCAAGGGAGAATTGGGCCATCATGATACAGTCAGTCTTGACTGGGAAGGCCCAAATCGCCTACTCCACGTTATCCCTTGACGACTCCGGCGATTACGACAAGGTGAAGAAAGTGGTGCTCATGGCTTACCAGTTGGTACCTGAGGCTTACAGGCAAAAGTTTAGAAACCTGAAGAAGACCTCAGAGCACACTTTCACCGAATTTGCCACCATCAAGGAGCGACTTTTTCAGGAATGGTGTACCTCTCGGAGGGTGGAGACCAAAGAAGACCTCGAGCAGCTCATACTGTTAGAGGACTTCAAGGATTGTTTGTCTGGAGACCTGAAGACGTACTTAGAGGAGCAGCAGGTGGAGACCTTGAGTGCGGCAGCCATCATGGCTGAAGAATACATCCTAACGCATAGGCCTTCTGCTAAGTACGTCCCGAGGAATTACCAACGCCGGTTTGACAAACCTCATGACGAAGAGGAGACCCCCGTCCCACGAAGCGCTAAGAAGACGCCCCCAAGTAGCCCTCGAAGGACCAATCTTAGCAGTCCGAAACTCCGTAGTCCGTGGAGGAATGTGGTGTGCTGGACTTGTGGGCAGAAAGGGCATGTAGCTGCTATGTGCCGAGGCAGAAGAGGTAACGGCGCTCGTAGGGAGGTGATGTTGATGAGCTGTGTTACACCACCAGCAGGAAGCCAGTCGACGATGACGCAGGAAGGACCAAGTTTGTTCGCCCCTCACACTTCAAGCGGGTATGTAACGAGTGATCATACTGGTAGATCTGTTGTAGTGCTCAGAGATAGTGGAGCAGCCCAGTCCCTGATCGTGAAAAACTCGTTGCCCGAGGGAGTAAGTGTGGACAGAAGACAACAGGTTGTCCTGGTTGGGTTTTCTAGGACGCAGTATATCGCCACCTTAGTGCCGGTACATCTCGACTCGCCTTATTTCAGCGGCACATGTGCATTGGCAGTGGTCGATACCCTCCCTGTAGCTGGGATTGACGTGGTACTAGCCAACGACTTGGTGACAGATTGGAGCAACAATCTTCCCAAGGTCGCGGACGAGTCAGCCAGAACAGCAAGGTCTGAGGTAACGACAGGCCGCGGTAATATCCAGGTAAAGACACACCCGGATTTAAATATGTTTAATTTGTCCTCTCGCCTACAGATTGACGACAGAGTCTACAGCATTCTAGCAGAGTCTCCCAATTCTTCTCCCGATAAGAAACATGCGGTTAAGGTAGCAGAAGCGACTGAGCGAGAAGAGAGGCCTCGTGTACAAGCACCCACGGATACCAAAGAGCCTGGAGTGAAGGCACCTGAGTACTTGCAGTATGGCGAAGTACAATGTATGCTGAACAGACCAGAGATTCCCCAGACGTCGGAGGTATGTGAGGTATGTTCAAAGGTCTAGTGCCCTCTTCGGTCCAAACCAGGCTGATGATTATAGCCGGTTATGGACATGACAGGCTCAGGAAGCTTATCCCTAAGTTAGCCAAATGTTTCTTAGCGGTATTTTGTTTGATTCTTGTGTGTGCTCTCAGTAAGGACCAGTGGACGACCCGGCAGATGATGGCTCCCGTGAACGCCATGAAGAGGTCCCAGGGATTGGAGACGTGCACAGTGAGTGTTGCAGTTGAAGAAGGGACCTGGAAGGTAATGGTAGATACAGGAGGTACGAGATATGATAATGTGAGTGACTGTTTCCGACAGATTGACACCCCCCCACGTGATTGCTGAGCCTAGATGCAGCGTTATGCGGAACATTGGTCGACCTGACGGTGGCAGAGCGAATGCCATCTTCGATGTACGAACAGCCCCGTTGGAACTAGGTGTGAGCGTAGTAGAGGCGTATGCTATGAGTACTGATTTAACTGTCGCTGTGACTCTAAAAGATCCGACCCCTGTATTCCAGGTTCCCGTCTCCCTGAAGGACTACCGGACCGGCACCAGAAATACCGTCTGTGACCAGCCATCATCGGTGCCACGACATAGGAAAGTGTCGAGTCGCCCTAGATCGGGTCGATATCGATCCTTACTCGAGAGATGTGAGATGATGCCCCCCCTCGCAGTGGAGAGGTGGAAGTTTACGTCAGGCAGGTCATTGCCTCTATCTGCAAGTTCCCGTTGTGCCGGAATTGCCCAGTAGAACAGTTCTGTGGACAAGACAGCCTCATCACTCCAGTTCATCGTGTACGTGAGTCTGTATGGAGTTGTATCCACATACTAATTTGGTTTGTGTTTTTCTTTCTAGAAACCCAAACCAAATTCTTTTTGGTGGGGAGGTGTTACGAACCCGAATCCAGCGTCCGAGCACGGAGCAGTGACGACCGCGCCATCTGTGGGTCAGCTCCCGAAACCCCCTTCAAATGGATGACGACACCTGGTGAGGACGAGGTGTACTGGCCACGAGGGCCAGTTTCCAGTCCTGTTCAGCTCACAACACAGCCGCTGCTGACCTCTAGTGAGGTGGTGCTCAGACGACAACGCCATCTATGGAGTGGATACGTCGGGCGTTTGTGTCTGAGCCTGTAAGTGAGGTGCTTTAGTGTGTCCCTGTTATTGATGACGTGTCTGCTTACAGAGTCGACCTGGGACTGTTGTAAGGGAAGTTGAGGCGAGTCTACCCAAGGCAGCCGTCTCGACACCAAGTGTTTTGCTGCAGCAGCTGTGAGTCGCCTCCCGGATGAACACTGTGGTGTTACCCTGCCAGTGAAGTGGCAGTTGAAGGATTGTCGTACCTGGGACTGACTGGTGGAGACGCTTAACCACTGGGGTATTGTGGACAGGAGAGTGATCTGTGGTATCACACGAGGCTCCTGACTAGGGCGCTACCCTAGTATCGCTCGTGGAGTGGCCTGACCAGCGTTGCTGATCAGGAACCTGCCAGCTGTCTGCTGGACTTGTGGTTGACGGCCTCCACGGTGGTGCCCCCAGTGGAACTGTGTTTTGGCTGGCCTGTGGCCGGGGTAGACTCAGCTTTTCGAAGGATTCGTCGTGAGGCCACGAGAGCACCGAGAACTTGGCACCGAGAAGATCCAGAGTCTTCAGAAGAAGACGACAGTGTAGATAATACCCCTGTGCAGTGTTTATACCCCCCCCCCCCCCGTGTAATCTTCTTATATATATTTATTGGTGAAGGTATTAATTGTAATCTTAAGTTTTTGCCTTTCTTTCCCTTCCCCTTTTAATTTACTTGCGTTACGGATCACATCCCTTGAAAGCCACTACTGGCTTGGGGCCGGATACCCTTCCTCTAACAACATCAGAGTAAGAACCCAGTTGCGACCCGAGAGGGCCGTAACATACCACATTTTTGTTTTTGTCCATGGATTCACTTTTAGTGATTTTTTCTTGTGATTTAAGTTTTCCTCGGCTTCGTAATCTTTGTACGTAAGCTCGAAGTCCATCAAAGATTTGGCTCTGTGATAAGATGTTGGTGTTATAATGGGTGCATAGGCTGTCTATGACCTCATTAGGAAGTTTTCTTTGAATGATTAACTTTGTAAGCCACTCTGCATTTCCTACAGGTACTTTTGTAGTAAGGGCTTTGATGATTGATTCTATAGACAATCGAAATGATTGTAGTGACTCATAACTTTTATTGGGAGAGGGTAAATCCAATAATTTGTATGTGAGACGAGCAATAGCTGTCTCCTTATCACTGTAGTTATCTTGTAACAACTGTAAGGCATGGTCGTAATCATCATCTGTTAATGAAAAATTAGCAATGACCTGCCTTGCCTCTCCTCGTAACTGGCCTTGTAAATATTGAAACTTCGTCGCTTTTTTGAGAGAAGCGTTGGAGTTTATTATAGAATCAAAGGCTCTCCAGAAGGTATCCCAATCGTCTTCATACTTGCCCTCAAAATATGGTAAATGTACCTTTGGGAGCTCTGCTGCTATATGTGTAATAGTTGCATTGCTCTGTTGAGTGGATGAGCTCACATTGGATTGGGTTCCTGCTTGAGATATTTGTTTGATTAAAGGATCAAGTTGATCTTGGATTTTATCTTCATACATTGTCATTTCAGCAATGATTTCCTGAAGTTCCCTTTGGGTTAAATCTGCAGTAGCCATTTCTGTTAGATAAATGTCTGCATGGCGTTTGATTTGTCCATACTTTTCAACAGCTGCTTTTACTCTGGTATTCAAAATTATTAAATCAGGAGATGGTTGTCTAGCCAACTTTTGACATTTGTCAATCAGTTGAGTTAGGTGATTTTGTAGACCAATAAGTGTCCTTCTATTTCCTGTTTCAGCTGCGGGTGGAATACTGTCAGCCATTTTGACCTTTTCCGAGTTTCGGAGATTCCGAGATATTTTCTTTTTTCTGATAAATATGTATGATGTTAATGTATTTTGATAAATGAGCTTTCCTGTCTACTTAGGTAATGATTCCAAAGATTGTCCTTCATTTCCTCCCTGGAATCTGGATGTAGCAGGTGTTCAATTATCAAAAGAACTGTAATAATTTGATTTGTGACCCGAATGCACGAATGCACCAAGTTGGTAAATCCTGTAATAATTTTTTAAAAATAGTAAATGGCACTATTTTTGCAAAGTTATTACAAAATCTGTTACCCTAATAGTTTGATAAAATACAGTAGAATGCCTACTGGTTTTTTCCTGTAATAGGGTTTGTACAGTTGATTATGGTTAGATTGTAATGAATGCTCTTACAGTGATAACAATTTTTTAAAGAATATTATGTAATGAGCAGCTCTGAAAATCAGTAGATTAGAGATAATACACTTAAATATGTATGTAATGTTACCACAAGTGAGGTAGATGGTATTTATGATTAAGATGCAGTTGTGTCTGTGACACTGATATACTTAATTACTGTGGTATCTTAACACTGAACAGTATTAGTATGCTATGAATGCTTACTAGGTAATGGATATGGTGGCTTAAGCCACTGCAAGCAATATGTTTACTTAAGATATATAGCTATGATAAATATTGGCTGATAGCTAGGTTAGGCTAGAATATGAAAAAATTATTCCAATGCAACTCAAGAAGTTTCTTATGTATTTGCTGGAATGATATTTGGTAAACGACTGACCATAAATATCTAGGTTCAAAGGACCATTAATATCTAGGTTCGAAGGACCAATAATGTGGGAAAAACCTGCTGGGATTGATATAAGAGGAGACTACTAGAGACTTGGACTGAACTAAATTAAAAAATTACTGTCTGCAAATTAATTCCAAGAATCTCTAGCTAGGGTCATAAATCCTAGCTCCTCTTTTCCTAATGATAGATTGTGGGCTGTAAGGGACAGGTGGGATGAATGGATTAGTTGATAGAAGTTCCAGTCCACCTGTAGACAGGGATCTCACATCAGCTTGTATATTATACAAGGATAAGATTTGATAAATTCAGTTATATGACTGAACACTGGCTCTGTTTAAATCAGAGATTTAAACATACATAGTCTAACCTAGCACCATAACTAACAGCCAATAGGTTCTTATACTATAAACAAAATAAATTGCAAAAGTATAATAAATGACTTTAACCCTTACACTGCTCAGGGGTCATATGGACATTTACACCCCTGTGCGCAAGAAAAAAAAAATTCAAAAATTTTTTTTCGTCTTCTAAACATGTTAATTTGTGTCCCTTGAGCACGGAAAAAAAAAATCGTAGGTGACATATTTTGGGTGCAATTGAACAAGGAAGTCTGGCAAAAAGTGGGCGTTGACAGAGCGGTCGTCAGACCCGGTCAGCGTCACCCGCGTTGACAGATGGGAGTTGCCACAAAGATATTATTACCTAATTGTTTCAATGTCTCCGATTGATTTTTTCTTAGTTTTTTGCAGTAATATTATTCAATAGTGTGTATTGTAATATATTTATATAATAAAAGTGGTTAATAATCGCTATACTCAAAAGTATGATGTGCATATTAGTGATTCAATTATTATGTTTATAAAACAATAAACAAATAGTTTTGCTGTTATTACACTCTATACACAGGTTATATATAAGTATTGGCATGTTTTGGTCACCATACCGAACCACTAAGTTGGTATTGAGAGTCGAAAAGCAACGAGGAGCTACCGCCACACACCAGCCAGCCACTCGCTGCCACTCCCTCAACACACGCACTAAACTTTCTCCCCCAACAATACCAGTTGTGGTGTTATTACACTATATACAGACGTTATATATAAGTATGTGTATATTTTGTTCACCACAACTGTACAGCTAAGCTGATTTAGTTAGTTCAGGCACTAAGAGTCGTCGCTATACACAGATGGCGGCTCCCTCACTCTTTCAAAGTCACACGCACTAAACTTTCTCCCCCAACAATACCTTTTGCAGTGTTATTACCCTATATACACATATTATATATAAATATCTACATGTTTTATGCACCGTAACTGTACACCAAAGCTTGTAGTGCGCCCAAAGAGCATAGTGGCCACCCTCTAAACAGCTAGAGAAATCGTGCAGACGACGTCACCTCCGTCACCCATATGGCTCCTCCCAGCATAATCCTTTTGCTGTTATTACACTAACACACATTATATATAAGTATCTACATTTGTGTTCACCATAGAGAACCACTGACCTGGTATGGTGAACGCAAACAATAACAGGTGGCCACACAGTCAGTAAACGATGCTGTCTCCCTCCGTCTCTCAGCATCACTCCTCACATGTTACTGTTACGGACATGTTACTCAGGGCGTATATATACGCCATGCGCAGTTTAAGGGTTAAATGTAGTCTAAGCACTTAACTAAGTACTAGATATTATTCAATTAAATGAACTTGTATGATAACTTATAAATTAACTAAGCAAGCAATTGTTAACTTTATTTATATATTCAAATATATATGCAGACATATTCAATTTATATGATTATGTAGTCAGCTTGACTGAATCCTTTTCCACACAATGGACACTCATGAGACTTTATTTAAGCATTGCGCCAGAATCTTTTTCTGACAACTGGACACTCGTGAGGTTTAGTGCCTGGACAAGGACCTGCTGCTCATCTACAATATTAATAAACTTACTGAAATGTGAGGCTTAGCCTCGCTTTTTAACCAACAGACAGATTTATAGGATATTAAAGTCACACAAGCATACAATTGGCCAATCATATACCAAAATAACCTTCAATATACTTCTCTGCCAGTCGGGGTGCCTGTCTGACAAGGTGCCAGACTGATTAACTCTCTCTTGTTGAGTTTAGGCACGATATTTTGTCACAGCGTTGCTGTATGATGTACTGGTAGCGTTGCTATGTGATTGACCCTGCAGTTGCAGAAGAATGATAGTTGCTGAAGATTAGGAATGAAGGTGGTGGAAACCGTGTCACTATGAGCTCCACTATACACTCCTATTTTATATAAATGTTCTAGGATTTTCCTTGTAGATATTGTCCAGGTACTCCCCCAATTCTAGAGAGTGTTCACTGGTGATAAAGATATTAGATAAGGTGTCCTTGAGCTGGTAATGTTCGCTAAGGATCCGTCACACGTGTTCACAGTTGTCAACAAACGCGTGGTCCTCCTGGGCTCTCGTGGACGCTTCTGACCCAGATCCCTTCCCATGCTCCCCGAGCACGGAAGTCTTCTATGAATATTGATTGATTATTTTTACAGTCTAGACTTATGATTGAGATAAGCTGTAATTATAATATAATTTGATATAGGATATAAAGATTATAAGATTCAGATGTTTTAGATTCAGATGTTTATTCAGGTAAGGTATATACATACAAGTGATGTTACATTAATGGATTGATATATAGATAGAGCTAGTACATACAATGCCTAAAGCCACTATTACGCAATGCGTTTCGGGCAATAAGTAGTACTTGATAGTACCACTGATTCTTATTAAGGATTCGATTTTTATCCCTACCGGATATTGAATCAATGTTCCAATAATTTTTTAATTATAAAATCCTTCTAGAAGTTTCTGGATCCATATGAGATCATGCACAAAGTCACGTAGGCATCTATAGGGCCCTATGCGTACGGGATCCAAGTGGCATTATCTTCAAGGATCAAACTGTATAATGAATCTATAATGATTCTGATATGATTTTAGATATGATACAGAAATTATACATTTCTTAGATGATAATTAGATATGGTGGGTAAAAATTTCCCACAGGTGACATACTAAACATAATAGATACCCTTAAAAAGCTTCATAGAAAACACCGACCTTACCTAACCTTGTTAGTATCTTAAGATAAGCATCTTATAGCTTCGTAATTACAATTGTTACTTAACCTATTATAGGTATAGGTTAAGTAATAATTGTAATTACGCAGCAATAAGATGCTTATCTTAAGATACTAACAAGGTTAGGTAAGGTCGGTGTTTTCTATGAAGCTTTTTAAGGGTATGTATTATGTTTAGTATATCACCTATGCACGTAGTTAATAAGTCAATATTGACTATACGAATTTGCGAGAACGGGTTGGACTAGGTGACGTGGAATTCATTGTCCCAAAGAGCGGGGTAATTCTCACTCAATTACTACAAGAGACTTCAACAAATCACTGTATAGCCTTCCACATTTCCACTGCTGCCAGGTATCTTGGTCAATATAACAGATGACCTCAGATGTTGACAATAAACATGGATCACACGTGTAGACTAGTTGCACCTGCTAGACCGCATGTTTGACACACTCTCAATTTACTCTCATAAATATCAAAATACCGCCTCGCCGCGACTCTTGTCCCTGCCAGACGGATTCGCAGTTACGGCATGATAACGGGTGTTTTATTTAATGGTCGCTATAGACCGTGCTGATTCATGGCTCGGACGAGCCACGAGATAGCAGGTCTCTCCAATACAACGTCCCCAGGCAGACTTCCCTGGCGTGCTAGGGCAGGTGTGGAACACGCTGCCTTCCCTCTCTTTTACTTAACCAATCAGAGAGCAAAGCACCCACTCTTCCTAGGTATACCGAGTGATTATATATGTAAGAGCTACCAATGAGTGCTCTTTCCCTCGTGTTATGCTACTCTGGTGACGTGACATCACAGCACGGGAGGTCTACTTGGCTGACTTCACCGCCTGCCAGCCGTGCTGCTCCCAGCAAGAACCGTTAGCTTACTGACCACAACTCCCCCTCTGCGACTCACTGCACATTTTACATGTAAAACATACTAAATGCTGTATCTACTCTCACAGAGTAGTTACAGCTGCCTTTAGTCTCAATGGAATGGTCTGGGGCTAGGCTGTACCTAGACACCAAACAAACGATGTTTCGTGCAAGAATTACCACAAATAGGTCACGTACACCCTGATGTACCTCATGTCCTAGTGTGTGCATTCCACTACACAAAAGTCCAGAATTTTACCATCAAATATCATATTGTTGTAACATTTAATAGAACGTTATATAGTGAATATTTATTTGAATGTGAATAAGAAAATGTATATTAGTGTTTCATATACATTTCTAACCAAGTTCAAGTTCAAGTATGTTGATTGAGACAAAAAAGAAATACATCTCAGAGGGATAGAGTAGCTTAGGCTATTTCTACCCCCCACATTTCTAACCTATGCTTGAAATGTACATCTCTCAAACAAATTTAATTATCGGAGTTCACTGTAGAGTTTTCATCTAACTGGTAATATTATAAAGAGGTAAATTAAACACATTGTGTTCTAGAGAATAATGAAACGAAAATATAATTAAAAATCACACTATAAACTTATCATATTGTTCCAGTTGCTTATCCTTTTTTCTATCGTGACAAGGTGGATAGCTTCCAAGTCCACCCGACCAGTCAATGATCGGGGTGACACAACACTTGTGTTTCAACATAAGAACATAAGAACAAATGTAACTGCAGAAGGCCTATTGACCCATACGAGGCAGCTCCTATCTATAACCACCCAATCCCACTCATATTCCAATCCGTGCTTGACACAATCGAGGGACCCCATCTCCACCACGTTACGCGGCAATTGGTTCCACAAATCAACAACCCTGTTACTGAACCAGTATTTACCCAAGTCTTTCCTAAATCTAAACTTATCCAATTTATACCCATTCTTTCGTGTTCTGTCTTGAGTTGATAATTTTAATACCCTATTAATATCCCCTTTGTTATATCCATTCATCCATTTGTAAACCTCTATCATGTCACCCCTAACTCTTCGCCTTTCCAGTGAATGCAACTTAGCTTTGTTAATCTTTCTTCATATGAAAGATTTCTAATTTGATGAATTAACTTAGTCATCATACGCTGGACACGTTCAAGTGAATTTATTTCCATTCTATAGTACGGCGACCAAAACTGGACTGCATAATCTAAATGGGGCCTAACCAGAGCAAGATATAGCTGAAGAACCACGCCAGGTGTCTTGTTACTAACGCTTCGATTAATAAATCCCAGTGTCCTATTCACCTTATTACGAACATTCATGCATTGATCCTTTTGTTTTAAATTCTTACTAATCATAACTCCCAGATCCCTTTCGCAATCCGACTTCGCAATCTCAACACCATCTAGCATTAATCTGCATCTGCCAGTCTTTTGACCATTTTTCAACCCTATTTAGATCAACTTGAAGTAATAGCGAGTCTTCTTTCGTGTTAATTTCCCTACCGATTTTTGTATCATCTGCAAATTTGCAGATTTTGCTACTCAAACCTGAATCTAAATCATTTATGCATACCATAAACAACAGAGGTCCCAGGACAGAGCCCCGAGACACTCCACCAACAACACCATCCCACTCTGACCCAACCCCATCCACACCAACTCCCCGCCTCCCTTGGAACAGCCATGCCCCAATCCAACCCAATACAGCACCCCCAATACCACGAGCCCCTATTTCCCTAACCAGTCCCCCACGTGGCACTGCATCAAAAGCTTTGCCAAAAACCAAGGCACACAACATCACAATCCCCACCACCATCAACCGCCCCAACCATGCTGGAACAAAAAGTCAGCAAACTTGTTAAACATGAACGGCATCCGCAAAACCATGCCGCGACCCACCTACCAATTTATGTTTTTCAAGATGAAGACGAACTGCACCTGCAACTATCGATTCAAGCAACCCTCCCACAATAGACGCCAGGCCAACCGGCCGACAGCCCGACGCAAGTGATCCATCTCCCTTCCCAAAAACCGGCACCACACCAGCTACCGTCCACGACTCCGGCACTCCGCCCGACTCCACTGATCCACCAAACATGGTAGACAGTGGCTCGGAAAGCTCCTCCTTGCATTCCCCAAGCACCCCAGCAAACACCCCATCCGGCCCCGGGGACCTGCCCGGTCTCAGTTCCTCTAATTGTCCAACTACATCCTCCCTGGCAACTGCTAAACTAGTCAACCCGTCCTCATCCCCACCCACATAGACTTGTTCGGCTGAAGGCATATTGTTAAGTTCTTCTTTAGTAAATACAGATATAAAATATTTGTTAAAAATTCTACTCATCTCCTTGTCATTATCCGTTATTTGACCTGTCTCAGTTTTTAATGGACCTATCCTTTCCCTAGTCTTAGTTCGATATAACTGAAAAAAAACTTTAGGATTTGACTTTGCTTGCTCTGCTGTGCGAACTTCATAGTTCTTTTTGCTTTCCTAATCTATTTTTTAACATTTCTAACCAGTTGTATGAATTCTTGTTCTAAACTGACTTCCCCATTCTTAATCCTTTTGTACCAAGCTCTCTTTTTACCTATAAGGTTCTCCTCAAGTCAAACATGACTTGAGGAGTCCGATATTGACCACAGTCGGCCAGAGACAGTTGTTAGAGTGCTGCAACCTTCATGCTCATTTACCAGGCCCCGGTTTCTGCGCGGGTGCGTTGACCCATTGTTTGGATTGACTGTTGCAGATTTCGTGATGGCCCGTGTGGGAGAGACGCGTCAAACTCTGTCGGCGCTCCTGGAATTCGCAAATGCTGTTGATATGTGACGATGAGCAGTCAAAGTTCATGAATTTAAATATCAATTGTCGACCTTGGAATCCAGAAGCTCGGTGATGGGGTAATTGATTTTGAAATTCGTGAATGAATCGTCGTTTATGAGGTTTATGGACAGAACTAAAGGTTGTGATTATTAGTTAAGGGGCGATTGTGGATCAGTGAAGGTCGACGACCTCGGGAAAGGACACAACCTATGAAGTTGTGCGTGACGCGCTATTTTAAATACCTGACAGTTTGTACCCCTCCTCCTCCACACCTCTACCCCCTCCCAGCAAACAATTTTAGGTTGCCACAACATATCTGGAAAGTATTTGAAAGTATTGGAAACGTTTGTTTTATCGTATCAGATACGATATTGTGTGTGGACTTAAATAGGTTTTCAAAACTTATAACCAAGACATATGTATCTAACACTAATTTGAGATGTTGTGGCAACTTTACACTCCTAACATGAGTCATTCATAATCCATTCATATACCAATATGAATCTCTTATGAAAGGTTTGAGCCAATAATCTGAACCCTTTTCACATCTTTGTGTTTTAAAGTTAAATTTCTTGAAATTAAATTATATTTTATATTATATTATTTTTATTATATTTTATATTATATTATTATTTTCAATTTAAATATTAAAACCAATTGAAGGGTAAAAAAAATCTAATAATTTATATTTCTTTTATTATTTACTAACAATTATAATTATTTACTAACGGAGAGAGGGGAGGCTGTACGGCGGAGAGTGGCGGCTGTGGCGGACAGTGGCGGCGGTGGCGGATAGTGGCGGCGGGCGGACAGTGGCGGCGGCGGGCGGACAGTGGCGGCGGGCGGACAGTGGCGGCGGTGGCGGATAGTGGCGGCGGGCGGACAGTGGCGGCGGTGGCTGATAGTGGCGGCGGCGGACAGTGGAGGCGGGCGGACACTGGCGGCGGTGGCGGATAGTGGCGGCGGGCGGACAGTGGCGGCGGTGGCGGATAGTGGCGGCGGCGGACAGTGGCGGCGGTGGCGGATAGTGGCGGCTGTGGCGGATAGTGGCGGCGGGCGGACCGTGGCGGCTTTGGCGGCGGTGGTGGACAGTGGCGGCGGCGGTGGTGGACAGTGGCGGCGGGCGGACAGTGGCGGCGGCGGGCGGACAGTGGCGGCGGCGGGCGGACAGTGGAGGCGGCGGGCGGACAGTGGTGGCGGCGGGCGGACAGTGGTGGCGGCGGGCGGACAGTGGTGGCGGCGGGCGGACAGTGGTGGCGGCGGGCGGACAGAGGTGGCGGTGGCAGACAGTGGTGGCGGTGGCAGACAGTGGTGGCGGTGGCGGATAGTGGAAGCGGGCGGACAGTGGCGGCGGGCGGACAGTGGCGGCGGTGGCGGATAGTGGCGGCGGGCGGACAGTGGCGGCGGGCGGACAGTGGCGGCGGGCGGACAGTGGCGGCGGCGGGCGGACAGTGGCGGCGGCGGGCGGACAGTGGAGGCGGCGGGCGGACAGTGGTGGCGGCGGGCGGACAGTGGTGGCGGCGGGCGGACAGTGGTGGCGGCGGGCGGACAGTGGTGGCGGCGGGCGGACAGAGGTGGCGGTGGCAGACAGTGGTGGCGGTGGCAGACAGTTGTGGCGGTGGCGGATAGTGGAAGCGGGCGGACAGTGGCGGCGGGCGGACAGTGGCGGCGGTGGCGGATAGTGGCGGCGGGCGGACAGTGGCGGCGGGCGGACAGTGGCGGCGGGCGGACAGTGGCGGCGGGCGGACAGTGGTGGCTGTGGCGGATAGTGGCGGCGGGCGGACCGTGGCGGCTTTGGCGGCGGTGGTGGACAGTAGCGGCGGGCGGACAGTGGCGGCGGCGGGCGGACAGTGGCGGCGGCGGGCGGACAGTGGTGGCGGCGGGCGGACAGTGGTGGCGGCGGGCGGACAGTGGTGGCGGCGGGCGGACAGTGGTGGCGGCGGGCGGACAGTGGTGGCGGCGGGCGGACAGTGGTGGCGGCGGGCGGACAGTGGTGGCGGTGGCAGACAGTGGTGGCGGTGGCGGACAGTGACGGCGGTGGCGGACAGTGGCGGCCAGTGGCGGCGGTGGCGGACACTGGCGGCTGTGTCTGGCGGTGGTGGCGGCTGGCGGTGGTGGGTGGTGGCGGCGGTGGTGGTGGGTGGTGGTGGCGGCGGTGGTGGTGGGTGGTGGTGGCGGCGGCGGCTGGTGGTGGTGGGTGGTGGCGGCGGTGGTGGTGGGTGGTGGTGGCGGCGGCGGCTGGTGGTGGTCGTGGGTGGTGGCGGCGGGTGGTGGGTGGCGGCGGCGGCTGGTGGTGGTGGGTGGTGGCGGCGGGTGGTGGCGGCGGGTGGTGGCGGCTGTGGTGGGTGGTGGCGGGCGGCTGTGGTGGGTGGTGACGATCGGCGGTGGGGGGGCTGGTGGCGGCTGGCGGTGGGTGGTGGCGGGTGGTGGTGGTTGGTGGCGGGTGGCGGCTGGTGGTGGGTGGTGGCGGCGGCGGCGGTGATGGGTGGTGGCGGCGGCGGTGGTGGTGGGTGTTGGTGGCGGCGGCGGTGATGGGTGGTGGCGGCGGCGGTGGTGGTGGCGGCGGCGGTGATGGGTGGTGGCGGCGGTGGTGGTGGTGGCGGCGGCGGCTGGTGGTGGTGGGTGGTGGTGGTGGGTGGTGGCGGCGGCGGGTGGCGGTGGTGGGTGGCGGTGGCTGGTGGCGGCGGGTGGTGAGTGGCGGTGGCTGGTGGCGGGTGGCGGGTGGTGGCGGGTGGTGGCGGGTGGCGGCTGGTGGTGGGTGGTGGCGGCTGGTGGTGGGTGGTGGCGGGTGGCGGCTGGTGGTGGGTGGTGGCGGGTGGCGGCTGGTGGTGGCGGGTGGCGGCGGCGGCGGTGATGGGTGGTGGCGGCGGCGGTGGTGGTGGGTGGTGGTGGCGGCGGCGGTGATGGGTGGTGGCGGCGGTGGTGGTGGGTGGTGGTGGCGGCGGCGGCTGGTGGTGGTGGGTGGTGGCGGCGGGTGGCGGTGGTGGGTGGCGGTGCCTGGTGGCGGCTGGTGGTGGGTGGTGGCGGCGGGTGGTGAGTGGCGGTGGTGGGTGGCGGTGGCTGGTGGCGGGTGGCGGCTGGTGGCGGGTGGTGGCGGGTGGCGGCTGGTGGTGGGTGGTGGCGGCTGGTGGTGGGTGGTGGCGGGTGGCGGCTGGTGGTGGGGGGCGGGTGGCGGCGGGTGGTGGGTGGTGGCGGCGGGTGGTGAGTGGCGGTGGTGGGTGGCGGTGGCTGGTGGCGGGTGGCGGCTGGTGGTGGGTGGTGGCGGGTGGCGGCTGGTGGTGGGTGGTGGCGGGTGGCGGCTGGTGGCGGGTGGCGGCTGGTGGTGGGTGGTGGCGGGTGGCGGCTGGTGGTGGGTGGTGGCGGGTGGCGACTGGTGGCGGGTGGTGGCTGGTGGTGGGTGGCGGCTGGTGGTGGGTGGCGGCGGGTGGCGGCGGGTGGAGGGTGGCGGGTGGCGGCGGGTGGTGGGTGGCGGGTGGCGGCGGGTGGCGGCTGGTGGTGGGTGGTGGCGGGTGGCGGCTGGTGGCGGGTGGCGGCTGGTGGTGGGTGGTGGCGGGTGGCGGCTGGTGGTGGGCGGCGGGTGGTGGGTGGCGGGTGGCGGCGGGTGGCGGCTGGTGGCGGGTGGCGGCTGGTGGTGGTGGTGGCTGGTGGTGGGTGGCGGCGGGTGGCGGCGGGTGGTGGGTGGTGGCGGCGGGTGGTGAGTGGCAATGGTGGGTGGCGGTGGCTGGTGGCGGTTGGCGGCTGGTGGTGGGTGGTGGCGGGTGGCGGCTGGTGGTGGGTGGTGGCGGGTGGCGGCTGGTGGTGGGTGGTGGCGGGTGGCGGCTGGTGGTGGGTGGTGACGGGTGGCGGCTGGTGGTGGGTGGTGGCGGGTGGCGGCTGGTGGCGGGTGGTGGCTGGTGGTGGGTGGCGGCTGGTGGTGGGTGGCGGGTGGCGGCGGGTGGCGGCTGGTGGCGGGTGGCGGCTGGTGGTGGGTGGTGGCGGGTGGCGGCTGGTGGTGGGTGGCGGCTGGTGGTGGGTGATGGCGGGTGGCGGCTGGTGGTGGGCGGCGGGTGGTGGGTGGCGGGTGGCGGCGGGTGGCGGGTGGCGGCTGGTGGTGGGTGGCGGCGGGTGGCGGCTGGTGGTGGGGTGGTGGCTGGTGGTGGGTGGTGGCGGGTGGCGGCTGGTGGAGGCTGGTGGAGGCTGGTGGTGGGTGGCGGCTGGTGGTGGGTGGTGGTGGGTGGCGGGTGGCGGCTGGTGGTGGGCGGCGGGTGGCGGCTGGTGGAGGCTGGTGGTGGGTGGCGGCTGGTGGTGGGTGGTGGTGGGTGGTGGGTGGTGGGTGGCGGGTGGCGGCTGGTGGTGGGCGGCGGGTGGCGGCTGGTGGCGGAGAGCTGGGACACACCCTTCACCACTGAAGGTCTGAGAACAACTAACCATATGTCTCTCTCACCCACCAGCCCAGTGTTGCCAGCTCGCGCTCTCAAAATGTTTCCTTCAAAGATTGTATATTATCTTTGAACAACAAGTTTGATTATCAAGGAAATAATGCATATATTATTGTCACATTAATACTGTGCAATATCTTATTACATTCCTGCTAAATAATTATAATTTGAAACAGGACAAAAAATCCCACATATATATAAAAACCAACATTAGAGATCACGAGGCCTAGGCCTCGCCTGTGACCACACATCCTGCCTCCCTGGCCTGCTACACTCTCACACCTCACACTCTTAACTCTCTCATAATCACTCTCACTCTCTTACTCTGTCACTCTTACTCTCTGTCACTCTTACTCTCTGTCACTTACTCTCTGTCACTCTTACTCTGTCACTCTTACTCTGTCACTCTTACACTCTGTCACTCTTACTCTCTGTCACTCTTACTCTCTGTCACTCTTACTCTGTCACTCTTACTCTCTGTCACTCTTACTCTCTGTCACTCTTACTCTCTGTCACTCTTACTCTGTCACTCTTACTCTGTCACTCTTACACTCTGTCACTCTTACACTCTGTCACTCTTACTCTCTGTCACTCTTACTCTCTGTCACTCTTACTCTCTGTCACTCTTACTCTCTGTCACTCTTACTCTCTGTCACTCTTACTCTGTCACTCTTACTCTCTGTCACTCTTACTCTCTGTCACTCTTACTCTGTCACTCTTACTCTCTGTCACTCTTACTCTCTGTCACTCTTACTCTCTGTCACTCTTACTCTCTGTCACTCTTACTCTCTGTCACTCTTACTCTCTGTCACTCTTACTCTCTGTCACTCTTACTCTCTGTCACTCTTACACTGTCATTCTTACTCACTCTCAGTCACCCTTACCCATTCATACTCACTCTCTCTCTTACTCTCATACTCTTACTCTCAATTACTCTTACTCTCAATTACTCTTACTCTCAATCACTCTTACTCCCAATCACTCCTACTCCCAATCACTCCTACTCTCAATCACTCCTACTCTCATTCTTACTCTTACTCCTACTCCCAATCACTCTTACTCTCAATCACTCTTATTCTCATTCTTACTCTTACTCTCACTCTTACTCTTACTCCCAATCACTCTTACTCCCAATCACTCTTACTCTCAATCACTCTTACTGTCAATCACTCTTACTTTCATTCTTACTCTTACTCACTCTTACTCTCAATCACTCTTATTCTCATTCTTACTCCTACTCCCAATCACTCTTACTCTCAATCACTCTTACTCCTAATCACTCTTACTCTCAATCACTCCTACTCTCAATCACTCTTACTCTCAATCACTCTTACTCTCATTCTTACTCTTACTCACTCTTACTCTCAATCACTCTTATTCTCATTCTTACTCCTACTCCCAATCACTCTTACTCCCAATCACTCTTACTCTCAATCACTCTTACTCCCAATCACTCTTACTCTCAATCACTCTTACTCTCAATCACTTTTACTCTCAATCACTCTTACTCTCAATCACTCTTACTCTCACTAACTCTCAATCACTCTTACTCTCACTAACTCTCAATCACTCTTACTCTCAATCACTTTTACTCTCTGTCACTCTTACTCTCTGTCACTCTTACTCTCTGTCACTCTTACTCTGTCACTCTTACTCTCTGTCACTCTTACTCTCTATCACTCTTACTCAGTCATTCTTACTCTGTCACTCTTACTCACTCTCAGTCACCCTTACCCATTCATACTCACTCTCTCACTCTTACTCTCATACTCTTACTCTCAATTACTCTTACTCTCAATCACTCTTACTCCCAATCACTCCTACTCCCAATCACTCCTACTCTCAATCACTCCTACTCTCATTCTTACTCTTACTCTTACTCCCAATCACTTGTACTCTCAATCACTCTTATTCTCATTCTTACTCTTACTCTCACTCTTACTCCCAATCACTCTTACTCCCAATCTCTCTTACTCTCAATCACTCTTACTCTCAATCACTCTTACTCTCAATCACTCTTACTCTCAATCACTCTTACTCTCATTCTTACTCTTACTCACTCTTACTCTCAATCACTCTTATTCTCATTCTTACTCCTACTCTCACTCTAACTCCTACTCCCAATCACTCTTACTCCCAATTACTCTTACTCTCAATCACTCTTACTCTCAATCACTCTTACTCTCAATCACTCTTACTCTCAATCACTCTTACTCTCACTAACTCTCAATCACTCTTACTCTCATACTCACCCTTACTCTCAATCACTTTACTCTCACTCTTACTCATTCTGTCACCCTTACTCTCACTCTTACTCACTCTGTCACTCTTACTCACTCTCAGTCACTCTTACTTATACTCACTCTTACTCACACTTACACACTCTCTGGCACTCTCACTCACCTTCAGTCACTCTTACTCACTCTTACCCACTCTCGCTCACTCTTACTCACTCTAGTTAATAAGAACACGCCAATATAAGACAACAAAACGTTTTCAGATTCTTTCTCACCACTTTCCAGCAACTTTTATAATTTATATAAATTATCTTAGGGAATAATACATAAATTATATATTTAAACATGATATTAGTGTTTAGTGGAATGCATAAGGAGTCAAATTGTGTTAAAAAGAGCGATTTTTAGAAAATTTGGAAAACTACTTTTTTCTGTTCATATTATAACTAAATGGATTTTAAAGGATTCACTCAGCCAATATATATCATTCACAATTTATTAATGAATTTTACAAAAAAAACACCATAAATTTTATATTTAAACATGTAAAAACTATTTGTTTTACATTTGGAAGAAAATAATTGTAGAAAAACTATTTATAATTAAACCTTTGTGTTTGGATTTTTGAGTAAAAGTTTCTCAAAGGCTCTCCTGCACCATTCTCAATGCAAATCATTCCCACACCTATGGGAAGAGATAGGCGAACGTTGTGTAGATGATTTGTGTTTGCTGGGCTCCTCCTCCACACCTCTACCCCCTCCTCCACTGTTCTACCCTCTCCTTCTCCACACCTCTACCCCCTCCTCCTCCTCCACTGTTCTACCCCCTCCTTCTCCACACCTCTACCCCCTCCTCATCCTCCACTGTTCTACCCCCTCCTCCTCCTCCACACCTCTACCCCCTCCTCATCCTCCACTGTTCTACCCCCTCCTCCTCCACACCTCTACCCCCTCCTCCTCCTCCACTGTTCTACCCCCTCCTCCTTCACACCTCTACCCCCTCCTCCTCCTCCACTGTTCTACCTCCTCCTCCTCCACACCTCTACCCCCTCCTCCTCCACACCTCTACCTCCTCCTTCTGTCTTCGGAGGGCGCTCTCCAGCTATGGAAATGTGATTGGTGTTCTTTTGCAACACTTGACATCTGCACCTGCAAATGGAGTTTTTTCCATGAGCTGGACTGCGGCAATGAACATTACGAAGAGGATCCCCTCGCTGCTGGAAGTGGCACGAAGCACAGTAAATGTTTACACAAGAACAGGAGCATACTTGTTTTAGTGCAGGCTGTCTGGGCAAGTGGAGGCTATATGTCAGGATGACCCTGAGGTCCAGGCAAATGTGTTCCCCCGAAGTAGATATCCCGCCGATGATGGGACCCGTGCACAGTGGAGGTAGTGAGACAGTTGGTCTCACTACCATCGGTACCTCGGTACCATCGTGTGTTGTCCTTGTTGATGGGGATTGTGCTGATAAGGCTCTTATGCTTGCTTCGTCATCTGTCACTAGTTGTGTGGCAAATGATTGGGGTCGATCGTCAGATATGATTTCTGCGGAGATGGTTGGCAGTGGTGGTGGTGGTTGAGTAACGCTTCCAGGATGGTAATTTATTTTATTGCAATTCGGTACTGCATCGCAATGGTAGGAAGATGAGTGTGGAAGCGTTGGTGAAAACCCTAAAGGACGTGTGTGTAGTTGATGGCTCGAGTGGTGAAGTTGGACATCTTTGTGTCCAAAAAAGTGTTTGATGAGATTGATGTGGATCATGAGGTGGGTAGGTGTGTGTTGTCTTATGGTCATTGGAACGTAGTTTATACAGGGGAGTGTTTCTATCAGTCGATGAAGGATGTGTTTAGATGGATGTCTTTGGTTTGTGGTGATGGAATTTCTGATGTGTTTGGTTTGGAGGAGGGTATAGTGTCCGGGATTACGGATAAGTAAACTGTAGTGGATGGCAGAGAACATGGTATTGACTTAGGTGGTGAGTTCAGTGGTTTGTTGATAGTAGTGAAATATGTGACTAGAACTGTGTGCACCATCTGGCCAGGTGGCTCTATTAGAGCCAGCTGTCCAGATGGGGCAAAGGTATTAACCACATAGGGTTGTAGAGGAATTTTCCCGGATGTTGGGGCGTGTTGGACGTGTGTGAGCGTCCGGTGTTTGGGTATGCAGTCAGAAAAGATGGGGGGTCTTGTTGTGGAGGGTAGGAGAGTATGTGGGGTGTGGGTATGTGGTAGAGTATGGAATATGTGGATTGGGTAGTTGAATATGTATGTGTGTTTGCCATAGACTTAATCCTGTGTGTAGATAATAGTTTTGATTAAAAGATGTGAGTATGTATTGCTATGTAAAGGCTGTGTGTAGGTGTGAGGGGTCCCAACATATGTTGATGGGGTGGGTGAGGGGTGGTGGTATAAGTGGGGGTGAGGGGAGCTTCCCCTCGGTGGGAGAGTGTTTAGGGTCATTTGTGGTTTTTTGTGGTTTTGACAGCCATTATTTTTCTTTGAGCTATGCACACAGCCGGAAGTGAGAGGAGGGTAGGAGAGAGCAGAGTCCAGGAGGTGTTGGGAGCTGCAGTAGGAGGGATGTGGTCCATTAGCTTTAATCGTTTTTCAATGTCTTCAGAGAGGTCTGGGAGATGTTCACCCCAACAGGCCTCTCCCACCATTGCAGATTCGTTAAGGAGGAGCGTTTTTCTTACTTCTGCCAGCCGGTCCTCACCCGCCCACCATCAATCACTTCTCATTTGACCGGGATCGTTTCCCTTTCTAGCGCAGGTGTACACTACTTGGGCGTACATGGAGAAAATATCTACACATAAGAGTAAATATTTCCGTCATTATGTTTGTCCAATAAATTCCCTCGGCGTCGGGTATTAAGCCCTAAACCACGACTATTTCAAGCTATAGACTTGGCCGAGATGTGTTTATTGGACAAACATAATGACGGAGTTAAATATTTACTCGTATGTGTGAATATTTTCTCCAGGTACGCCCAAGTAGTACCCTTACGCAGCAAGGATGGGAAAAGTACCAGTAAAGCTCTGGCTTTAATTCTAGATTCACCTCATTCTCAAGGAGTGCGCAAAATTAATTCTGATCGAGGTGGTGAATTTTATAACGCCACTATGAAATAAATGTTTGCAGCAAAGAAAGTACAGTTATATAGTGTATTTTCTCAGGAGACTAAAGCTTCAATTGCTGAGCGGTTCATACGTACTTTAAAAGGCAAACTTTACAAGTTTATGACGGCGCACAACACTTTAAAATACATGCAGGCTCTACCAGATATTGTGAAAACATATAATTTATCCCCAAACAGAGGATTGAAGGGGAAGACACCCACGGAGGTGCACGCTCTATCCTCGCCCAGCGAACACGCCAAACAATTTGATTTAATGTATAAAAGCCCGAGCAAATCAAAGAGAACTGTCATTCCTCGATTGAGTGTTGGTGATACAGTACGCATCATTCTATCTGATCGCATTTCCAAGGTTAAGAAAGGGTTTAAGCAGCAGAACACCCGAGAGATATTTACAGTTACACGTATTGATCGGAGACAACACATCCCTTTATACTTTCTAAAAGATCTGAATGGGGAAGAAATTGATGGTGGCTTCTATAAACAAGAATTAACACCCACACATTTGCCTCAAACCTTTAATATTGGAAAGGTAGTGGGGCAACGCAGAGTCTCTGGCAAGCTTCAGTATAAAATTAGGTACGCAGGTTATGATCGATCATTCGATCAATGGATTAATGCTGCTGAGATATTACATTTATAATGAAGAAGCCCTTAGTTTATAAATACAAGGAATTGATACAACTATTATCAAAACTTCAGTATTCCTCGAGAAAACACTTGATTGAAAATTTAAGAAACCACATATAAATTGTTTATCAGAAGCTTTTAATACCTTTTAAAAACAAAAATTGCCCGTGCCTGACAAGGTCGTTAAAAAGTTGAAAAAATATAAATTGCTTATACGGTCACTAGCCTGTAAGAGACCTTCTGTGTCAACTAAGAAACGGATATTAACCAGCAAACGAGGAGGCAGTATTTTATCCATTATTTTGCCGATTGCAACTAGTTTAATTACACGGTTGTTCAGTAAGTAAAGTCAAATGAAAGACTTTTATCTCGTATCGCGTAAAATAGTGGACAACCGTAAAGCTGCACACAGCCCTGCTTACCCCACTGTGAAAGCTGTTGCTCATCATCTTACTGTCAAACCTCCCCCTCCACAGTTGCATACCAACCCTTCCATAAAACATTTAATAGATTTGAAGTTGAAAGTGCGAGATCATGAATATGCAAGATCCTTGCTAAACCATTATGATGCTACTGGAATCGTTCGTTGGGATCTGAATGGAAATGTATTGGCTCCAGTATCTGGCATACATATAATTAACGACATTATACATAAAATGACTGTGCTTAAATCAGTTTTTTTACTGGATAAACTCCCCATTGCTCAACTGTTTTTCACACCAACTTCTACACCACGAGATTTATTCCGTAATACTACGGCAAGCAGTCTAGTGTATGAGGCTCCATCTGTTAAGAGAAAGGCAACTGCAAAGATTGATCCTCACAGTAAAAGGAATGCTTCCTGGATCGTATATTAACAGGTGAGTGTATATAAATGAGTATGTAATGTGTAACTAGCTTTACTAGGCAAAAAGCAGTCTAAGGAGACAGAGTGATGGACACTCACGTGATATACGCCACCAGCGTATCAGATACGCATTTATTCCCGAATAACTTCCCCGCATCGTTCCAAAACCGATTGTTTAACCAGCTAGAATTAGATCCCAGGAGGAGTTATGAAATGTGTCTACAAAAATTACTCCTCCCCACTTCCCATTACGTTATGAAGTGTGATAATCCTGAAGCGTTTATACGTGTAGGCGTTACGTATGAGAAAGTGGGTGAGGGGAGATATATGCATTCAAAGCATTTATTATCATCTGATGTTTTAGCCGGAACTATAAAAGAAATTATTACCACGATTAATACAGAAATAGAGGCCATATTTTCAAGTAATGCTAAACTAAGTTTTTTAGGAAAGTCATTAAAGCAATTTTCAGCTGAATATGGAACGCATTTTATTAAATATAATTCTTCCTCCAATCGAAACAAGTTCACTACTGTGATTAGTGAGGAGAATATTAGCTCTGCAACGGGGCATAAAAACATCAGTAGAGTTACATTATCATTTGGGTCAGCTTTTGGGAAAGTGGTGGGCATAGTTCCAGAAATTGAATATGACATATTCGCAAAACGTCAGTATGCCTCGAGTGTAGTTAACACATGTCTATTCCCGCCAATGCCTAGAGGATGAGTTGATATTCTGTGTGTTTATTGCGATAAAATCTCTTCTACTAGATATGGGAACCAGTCTGTAAATATTTTGGATGTAATCTCCCTAAATAGAAGTGATAACAGCAACAGTAAAAAATCTATATGTGCGTCTTAACACCAACATGATAGACAGCGTCATCATCACTATTAGGGATCAAGATGGTAACCCAATACATTTTGATGAACGTGGATGCACCATAGCAGTCTTGCATGTACGTCCCGTTGCAGGAGGTATATAACACCAACGGTTCCCCCCCACTCCTCATTCGTCTGAAACAAGCGGAGAAATGCGTGTCCACTTTATTCCCCCCTCTGTTGAGGAATTATACATTCTGTTAACCCCTCCTAGAGGTGGAGGGACCGATGATATACGGATTTTCAACAGCAGTAGACGTTATACACGTGGAGGAGGAATATTTTCCTTTTTAAGCGGAATAGCGCGTCGAGCAGCGCCCTTTATCATGAATTTTTACTGGAATTATCATGAATTTTTACTGAACACTGGCTCCGGCTGCACTTAGACTGGGGCAGAACGTACTAGACGACATTAATAATGACAAACAAACTTTCAAACAATCTCTTAAGAAACGCGGAGTTGAAACATTGAAAGGAGTGGGGAAGCAAATGATAGGCGGAAGAGTGCAGAAAAAGAATAAACAAACAAAAAAATTAGTAAACATCAAACGTTTTACTAAAGCGAAACATAATGATGTGTTGTCATAAATTCTTCTCACTCGGCTGGTGTTGTCTAAAGCGCGAACATGGCCGGATATAACGCTCTTGGCCTCCAGGTGCCATTAGAACACTATACCCCTGCTGTTAGTGAAGCCTTTCCTAAAGTATTTTCCCCTCGATTGGTAGAATCAACAATTGCAAGCAGACAAACGGTGGATGTATTACCTGTGAATTCTGGGGTCAATAATAAGTTTACAGACACCTATCTGGAATTCATCATCAAGGGGGTGAATGGCCAACTGGTGGATTTATCATCTATAGCTTTGGAGTTGTCTATTGATCTAACCTAAGAAGATGGAACAACACCTTTAGGAGATGCTAAAAACGTTTCGTTGGTGAATGGATTATCGCAAACTCTATTCAAATCCGCTATTGTGTATTTAAACGAAACAGTAGTTGAAACCAGCTCATTATTCTCATTCTGGTCGTACGTAAAGTTATTATCTACGATTTCTGGCTGTCAGGCTAACCGCAATGATAAACTGTCACAGTTTTTTAACCTGGTAAAATTGAAGCTGGTTATTTCACTAACGCCTCGGCTGGGGAGAAGCAACGGATGACTGATATGAAAACGAGTGGCGTGAATACGTGTTTTAAACTAATGCTGGATGTCTCATCAGTTAGTGAATAAGTTTTGGATAATGTGGACATCAGGGTGCGGCTCGAACTTCAACCTGATAAATGGCTTATACTCAGTGATAATGAACACGCTAATTTTAAATACAATATCAAGTCTACACGTCTATGGGTGGATCGGGTATTGCCGTACCCTGAAGGATTAGTAGCCGTTAATAAAGCCATGGTGCAGAGCAACTCTCCTATTACGTATACTTTTAATAAAACTTTATACAAAACGTATATATTGGGCACAGGTCAGCGCTCGATAACAATGGACCAGCCATGGGGGACTGTTATACAAGAACATTTATATATGATCATCCTTGATATGGAGGCTGTGTCTGGTGCATATAATCACAACCCGCTTTATTTGGAAAACTGTGAGCTTAGTAAAGTATTAATTAATATCGCAGAATAGCACTAATATTGTCAATATTGGGTGCGACTTCCCTCATAACTGCGCCAAGTTGTATCACACAGCATTACAAGCCTTAGGCTTCAATAAAAACAATATATTGTCTTATGATACATATGTGAATGGTGGAACCATACTGGCCTTTAATTTACAACCTGAGGATATAGATGACACAATCCCGGTTGAAAAAAGTGGTAATCTGCGGATCGCTTTGGAATTTAAACGCGGTGTGGCTAGAAATAAAGTCATTCTAGTTTATGGGTCTACAACAGGTGTGATCAGCATTAACGCGGATCGTCGCGTTATTTGCGATACGCGAGGATAAATATTAATATGAATTGTTTGGAAATAAATGAAACTATCAGAAGTAATTTAAGTGATAAGGTAAACTATCTAGGATGTTTCCTAGCTGATGACGTAAGGAAAATACTGACAAAAATACATAAAAAAAAGACCTGTGGTGTTCATAATCAACACTCTGGAGTCTGGTTCTCATAATAAAATGGGGCATTGGATAACATTCTATGTAAATAAGGATGAAGGTAGAAGCGAGAAACTTATACTTGACAGCTACGCCAATCCTGCAACAGGATCTTATTCAAGATATTTCGATGAGTTTATGTCCTACTTCCAAGACTATGCCCTATATATTATGAAGAAAAGAATTAAATCCTTGAATAGTTACTTCTGTGGGAATTACGCCGTTTATTTTGCCTATCATTTTTCCAGACTAGGCTTAGAGGCGGCCCTGCTTCACTTTGATGAAGCATTTAAATATGGTCAATTTCGCAAGAATGATGAAAAAGTGTTGAAATTCAATTATGCTCAGATGAAAATGCCTGTGTGTAAGCAAACATTCTGCTTAAACGGTACTGATGCTGAGTGTGAAACGTTGTGTGACGAAGTTGGCTAGGATGATATTGCGGTGAGTTATACTTTATGTTTGGATTGAATGATGAACATAATAATGCCTGTATTTATTTTTACAACATTGTCAACAAAAAACGTATAACCTTTTTCCCCTTTCTACAGATTAGCTGGTTGACTAGCATGCTGGGAAGGTTCGATGTAGTGGATGAATGACTCCCAATCTATCTGTCTACTACCTAAACCCTTTCTACAGATTGAATGATTGACTAGGATGTCAAGAAGCTTCGATTGACTGAATGAAAGCCTTTCCCCATCTACCTGCTGGCTAAAGCATCAAGAAGTCTTATTATTATTATTATTATTATTATTATTGTAGACCAGACCACACACTAGAAGTTGAAGGGACGACGACGTTTCGGTCCGTCCTGGACCATTCTCAAGTCGATTGTGATGAGGACAGGTAGGGACAGGCAATAAATAAGCAAGAGAGAGCTGAGGAGGAAAGTAAGGTGTAGGGGATAGTAGTAATAATGACAACTGCAGAAGGCATATTGGCCCATACGAGGCAGCTCCTATTATAACTACCGAAGGAGATAGTAATAGGAATAAGAAGAGGATAGCAAGGGAGCGTAGGAGAAGACAATGCACAGAAAAAGGGAGAAGAGAGAAAGAAAAGGAAAGAGAAAAAGAAAAAGAAAAAGAAAGATAAATGGAAGGGGTAAGCTTATGTTAAGTCACGTTTGTTAGAAAGATTAGAGCATTTGAGTATATACTGTGAAAAGGAAGAGTCCTGGTGTTCCTCTTCGTCCTATCATTTCTTCACGGGGCTCTGTCAGCTATCCTCTTGCCTCCTGGCTCGCTAAAACCCTGACACCTTACCTTGGCACTTTTTCCCCTGCCCACCTTCGTCACTCTCAGGACTTCATAGAAAGACTGCGCCTGCAACCCTCTTGTAAAATGCTTAGTCTTGATGTCGACTCTCTGTTTACTGATGTTCCGCTCGATGACGTTCTCTCTTTCCTAAGACAGAAGGCGTCAGAGGGCCTCCTTACTCTCCCACTTCCCACTGACGTTTTCCTCGATCTCATCAGACTCTGTGTTGAATCTAACTCTTTCTCTTTCAACGGTAAATATTACACTCAAACTTTCGGTGTCGCTATGGGTTCCCCTCTCTCCCCTGTTCTTGCTAATTTCTACATGGAATACTTCGAAACTGTTCTTCTTCCTTCTATTGATACTCGTCCCTCTCTCTGGCTTCGCTATGTTGATGACATTTTCGCTTTATGGCCTCATGACCTTAATCTTTTCCAGCCTTTCCTCGCCTCTCTTAACAATCTGGCTCCTTCTATCCATTTCAAAGTTGAGTGGGAATCTAATTCCCTCCTTCCTTTTCTTGATGTTCATGTTCACAGCTCTGTGTCTGGGTTCTCTTTCTCTGTCTACCGTAAACCCATTCATAGTGGCATGTACATTCACTTCTTTTCCTACCATCCTCCTTCTGTTAAGAAAAGTGTCCTCGTCTCTCTCTTCCTCCGCGCTCTACGCATCAGCGACCCTCAGTTTCTTGATTCTGAAATTGCCTTTATCTACAAATCATTCTCTCGCCTTGGTTATCCTTTGCATTTCATCAACTGTGCCTACTCTCAAGCTAAACGAAATTTCTTTCATCCTAAACCTGCTTCCAACACTAGTAGCACTGTACTATGCCATCCCTTCATATCTGAACTCAAAACTTTTACCAATACCTTTCGTCCTCTTGACATTAAACTCGCCTTTCGACAAACTAACACACATCGTAGTAATCTAGTTCACACTGCTCCTCCTGCTTCTAATGCTGCTGGTGTCTACTCTATTTCCTGTTCATCTTGTCCTCTCCAATACTTTGGCGAAACTGGCCGTACACTGAATGACAGACTTAAAGAACACAAGAGAAGTGTTAAGTCTGCAGACACTAACAATGCTCTCTTCTGCCATGTGAGGGATTCTAATCATCCCATTGATTGGTCTTCCTCCAAAATAATCTTTCCTGCCTCTACTCTACACAGACGCCGTCTTGTAGAATCGGCTCTTACACACAGTGTACCCAACATGAACTTGAGTCCTGGCTTTGTTGCTGTGGACTCTTCCCTTTCACAGTATATACTCAAATGCTCTAATCTTTCTAACAAACGTGACTTAACATAAGCTTAACCCTTCCATTTATCTTTCTTTATCTTTTTCTTTTTCTCTTTCCTTTTCTTTCTCTCTTCTCCCTTTTTCTGTGCATTGTCTTCTCCTACGCTCCCTTGCTATCCTCTTCTTATTCCTATTACTATCTCCTTCGGTAGTTATAATAGGAGCTGCCTCGTATGGGCCAATAGGCCTTCTGCAGTTGTCATTATTACTACTATCCCCTACACCTTACTTTCTTCCTCAGCTCTCTCTTGCCTATTTATTGCCTGTCCCTACCTGTCCTCATCACAATCGACTTGAGAATGGTCCAGGACGGACCGAAACGTCGTCGTCCCTTCAACTTCTAGTGTGTGGTCTGGTCTACATACTTCAGCCACGTTATTGTGACTCATCGCCTGCATATTATTATTATTATTATTATTATTATTATTATTATTATTATTATTATTATTATTATTATTATTATTATTATTATTATTATTATTATTATCATTGTAAATCGCTTAAGTGTTTAATAAAATAAATAAATTTATATAAAGTATTTACTTTTCCCTCGTTTATTGCATATATTCTTTCATTCACTAGCGAAAACGCAAACATTCTGGCTGAGGTGTGTGGTATGTCTTAACTCTCAAAGCAGTCCTTCAGACCCATGATATGTGCGACTTGTCCCTGACGAGGGGAGCTGAGAGGAAGTAGGGTGGGAGGGGAGATATGACCACACCTGCGCTAGAAAGGGAAATGATCCTGGTCAAATGAGAAGTGAGTGATGGTGGGCAGGTGAGGACCAGCTGGCGGAAGTAAGAACAACGCTCCTCCTTAACGAATCTGCAGTGGTGGGAGAGGCCTGTTGGGGTGAACATCTCCCAGACCTCTCTGAAGACATTGAAAAACGATTAAGGCTAATGGACCACATCCCTCCTGCTGCAGCTCCCAACACCTCCTGAACTCTGCTCTCTCCTACCCTCCTCTCACTTCCGGCTGTGTGCATAGCTCGAAGAAAAATAATGGCTGTCAAAGCCACAAATGACCCTAAACACTCTCCCACTGAGGGGAAGCTCCCCTCACCCCCGTCCCTCACCCCCACCCCCTCACCCACCCCATCAACATATGTTGGGACCCCTCAAACCTACACACAGCCTCTACATAGCAATACATACATCTTTTAATCAAAACTATTATCTACACACAGGATTAAGTCTACGGCAAACACACATACATATTCAACTACCCAATCCACATATTCCATACTCTACCACATACCCCCACATACTCTCCTACCCCCCACAACATGACCTTCCATCTTTCCTGAATGCATACCCAAACACCGGATGCTCACACGCGTCCGACACGCCCCAACATCCGGGAATATTCCTCTACAACCCTATGTGGTTACATACCTTTGCCCCATCTGGCCAGCTGGCTCTAATAGAGCCACCTGGCCAGATGGTGTGCACGGTTCTAGTCACATATTTCACTACTGTTGATTAGCTTTGTTGTTGAATTTTATAGTGGCCTTTTGCTGTGCCACTAAAAATGTGTACACATTTCTTGACGTCGAAAAAAGGCGACTTCAAATGATCTTAAACTGGATGAGCTTTTTTGGCGTTTTCATCTTCTTGCTTTGTTAATTCAACAACACAGGGCTAAAAATGTGGATCAAATGAAGTTGTTGGCTCAGTTGTTTCAGTTTTGTTTCAGTCGTTGTCATTCCTTAGAATGTCTTTGTCGATTAGGGTGTTGCAAGTTGAGAGGAATGAGGATGGGTATATGTTATTGATATAGAATCGGTTTAAGGTCATATGGTTACGATTTTGAAGGTTTATGCTGTATCGGAAAATGTGAAGTGTAAAAATAAAAAATAAAAATGTTGTGGATTTGTTTCCGTTTTTTGAGGTATAGTATGTGATCGTTGGTGCAAGGTGGGGATTTTAATTGTCACTTCTGTGTGTGTGCCGTTTGGGATGATGGTTGTGAATATATTGAAGGTGTTGTGGGGAAAATCCTAGAAGGCAATTAAATGTTTTTTATTCTATTTTCTGTTACCTGAATATTATATTATTATTATGCTAAGTGGACTGTATATTTTGATTCAGCCTGCCAGAATCTATCTACACATAGTTGGAGGAATAATTGCCACTTATACCACCTTGAAGTGGATAATTGATAAATGGTAATTGTTTACCTAGTCTATATAAAATTATACCACATACAGTGGCCTAATCTACTAATATTATGAATAATACTACTCTATCTACAGTTTTAAATAATGTATAGGCCTTAGCCGAGTGGCTGAATTGGCCTAATTAGGCTGGTTATTATTCTTCCATCAGATTAGGGTGTGGCCCATGTGCCTCAGGGTGCATAAAATGGCGGCCAAGTACAGAGGTGTTGGTGTACAGGCAGAGTAACAAGAAATATCACTGTTTGTGGGCCAGCTCAGCTTGCAATTACTCCCAATCACATATTACCTGTTAAAAAGATAAGGCTGTAGGAATTGTTCATTAACATATAAAGCACATGTGTAACATGGAATATTTGTGTGTAGTAAAAAGTAAACTCACTTTGTGGTTTTCGTATGCTCATAACCGGCTACTTATCTAGTATTACATAGTACACATTACTAATAAAAAAATATAAGGCAGTCGAATACTCAGTACTCCTGTTCTTGAGGGGTTGCTGTGGCAAATCACTAGGAGAGAGTAAGTTTTCTATCGTGCGTGACGAGTCGCAATTCTCAAGGAGCCCTTGTTTCTTCTTCTTCTTCACGAGAGTAGGTGCAATTTGCATGAAGGGTTTACCTTCCTGATGACTGCATTAGGACAAATGTAGGGAGACGCGTTGACGTTAAGGAGGAGAAGCAAGTCAAAAGTGTTAGATGTGACGGGTTGTAGAGAGAGGAGTGGCGACGAAAACAGAGGGGGACGTTAGAGGGAGACTCGCCGCACCGTAGGGCGGGGTGACGAGGTCACGGCGGCAGCTGATCAGACGTGAACTAATACTTCTCCTGGAACTTGTATACCGGAAAGCGCAAGCAGTACGCCTCCCAAATCACCCACATGTCAGGGAACATCCGGCCACCAGGCGGTGGCCTCGTCTGAGACATCTTATCCGGCACCCTATACACAAACTCCTTCACCCGCGACATCCAAACAGTGGACAGGCATCACGGGACCGGAAGCACCCGGGCTACCCGATAAGGGCCCAACACGAAACCCCATAGGGCACGACTCCAGCAGGCGGGACGAGACTTCCCCCAGACCGGGGCAATGAAGGAGGGAGATCCACAGGGGATGCAGGCGCGGCATCGACCCCACAACAGGGCACAGGAGCCGAGGCCCCCAGAGCACATCTTTCCGCAACATCACGATGAGGTCCCGATCATCAGGGACAACCCGCCACTGCGGAGAGCCAACAGCAGGCGACGCAGGAGGGGGTCACAGGTAGCAACTTCGGAGCCCCCTCATAGCACCATCATCCTCGGCGGGGGGCGCCAGATCACCATATTCCCCAACCATCTCCCAAGGCACACCATGAAGGGGAGACACACTCCAAGCCCGCCACGAACGCTTCAAGAAAGGCCGCGCCACACCACTCCCAGCAGGCCCCGCTGCAGGCACAGCCACCATCTTCACATTCACACAGGCCACACCCGCACTGTCCGAGGAGTCCACAGAGGCCACATCACCCACACTACCCGCATCATCCAGGGAAACAGCCTCAGAACACCGACGTGCACGCTTCTGTAAAGGGATGGAAAGAGCAGAACTACAGTCGCCAACACACATAGACATGGCAGGCACCTCCTCCCGCCGAAGTCCCCCCTCCGAAACAACAGGACCCGCGTCATCGAGACCTGGTACCAGATCCACAGACGGGGGCGGGACATGGACATCCACCATACGCAGTGCGGGCGACGGCCCACCAGTCTTACACTCCGGCGCAATAACTGCCCCAGGGACCATAGCAGGTAACATTCTGCACGTAGAAGGTATAGTAACCGCCTCAACAGGCAAAGCAGCAGACAAGCAATCAGGCGCCTCAGGCACAGCACCCACTCCATCCTCAGGAGCGTCCAAAGTCAACAGGGATGGTCATCTCGCTGCAGCGAGATGACCCACATTACCACTCCTGTAACAGGTGCGCGGTTGCCCATGATACTGGCAACGGAGCGTGTAACCCAACACAGACACAGAGGACTTCAGAGACATGGTCAGGGTGCGGGAACCGTCAAGCATACCAGTACAGTGCCCTGCAAGTACCTTGTCCCAACGAATGCTTAGCACAGTACCAAACCGTCCAAACACAGCAGTTAGGAGAGCGTCGTTAAACTCGAAGGGGGCACCACGCACCGACACATATGTCAAGGCAACGCTGAGGTTCACTACCTTAACAGAACCGGTGGCATCAGGGAGAGGGTAAACACGCCCCTCACACCGCCCTAGAAACGCCTCAAATGCAGCCTGATGGCGAAACGTGACCACGGCGCGGTTCCCCCTGCAGCAGCTGGACGCCCACCAATTCCGACAACTGCACATGGAGAACATTCACCAGGGCAACACCAACCAACAAGTGGTCCACTGGCACCGTAAAAGCCAGACCAGCCGACGAGGTCCTCTTCAATGGAGGCCGGTAAGACTCCATGTCTCCTCAACAGGCGGACCACGTTCACCCAGGGGACAACACCCCCACAGCCGTCACAGACACCCTCCTCACACAGGCACTAGGGAAGAACTGGCGAGCGCCACGAACGACACGTCCACATCCAACAGCGGCCAACGAGTCTCTCCGCCCTTGTTTCGTGTCTGTGTTAACAAGTTTAGTGATGTACGTGACGCCAGCCTCCCTCCCCAGGGGTGACATCCTAAAATGTTTTGTTGGATCTATTTATGATTTTATTTAACAGTAACAAGGGAGCTAAGCTATACTTTGTTGTGTATTTAATTATATTCAGTCCAAGTGAATACTATTTTATTAAGTTTAAACACTAGACTGAAGTTTTAAACGAAATGAGATATAATATTTTACGTGTTGTGTGATGACGTCACGAAATCCCATTCCCTGATTTTTAATTGGGTAACTATAATGTTAACTTGTGTGTCGGATTTCCGACAGTTGTTGGCTAACTTGATTAGAGTGAGTAGCTTTTCGGGATGGGACTCGGGTACCTCCTGGGCTGGTGACATTCACACATCTGTCTCGCACGAGTGTCACTAGGTTAGATTTAATTAACATTCACAGGTTATCGTGTGAGGTTCATGAAACACGAATGTTGCCAATCACCTTTATGTATGTTTGGTGCTAGATAGTTTGTCTAGGTTCGGTATGGATGACTATGACATAGCTGGTGGAGGCTGAACTGTGGCTTGCTGAATAATAGTAATGTTCTTGTGGAGTTTGAGTGTTGTATCATTTGCTGTGATATAAGAAGAAAGAGTTACATTATGTGTTGGATTGGTGAGACTGTTAAAGTTGTATGTCGGAAGTAACTTCATACTCATTCGAAACGAGTGACTGGAGAGTGGTACAGGATGAACAATGTGTATGATGCAATGTCAGTTGGAGTAGTTACATTGTACTGTCGATGCTGGTATTGAGTGTTTTGATGAAATTTCCTTGCATGAAGAGCGAGTAGCGAAATTGAGGAGAAAACTTACCCGGATCTTAAATAGTGAGGATTCTGGGAGTTCTTCTACTATGCAAGCCCGACCTGAAGCTAGACTTGACTTGTAAGAGTTAGATCTAACAAATTGTTGCTTGAAGCGGCTTGCAGGTCAACATATCTACTACAGCCTGTTTGGTGCGGTACTTCTTACAGAAAACTGTAAATTTTTTTTCCTAAATACTTCCACATCTATTCTAGCAATATTTCTTACACCTGCTGGGAGGATAATGAACAACCGTGGACTTTTGATGTTCTTGCAGAGTTTCTCTGATTAGGCCTGTGGCATCTCTACTGTTCATTGGCTTCATTCTGCATATCCTGCCAAGTCAATCGCTTCAATATGTCGTTATTTTACTGTGTAAATTTGTGACTTAGCTATCCAAGTATTAAAAGGGAACGAGAGTATTGAACAGTCTTTAAGGAGGCTTAGCACAAGTGATTTGAACAGCATGAACATTGTGATGGATCCCTGGATGTGACTGTGTTTTAATCTATTCTATCATTTTTCTAGCTGACACAATATTTGCTTTATTATGCTTCCTAAATTTTAGATCGTCAGACATCATCGTTCCCGGATCCTTTACATGCTGCTTTCCAACTATGGGTAGGTCTGATTGTGTCTTGTTTCAAGTATTTCATTGAAGGTTTAAATATTATCTATCCCAAAGTAAATGGAATTCATCACTGGTAAATATCGCGTTATTGTTTGCTGCCCAATCGAAAATATTATTAATATTAGCCTGATTTTTTTCAGAGTTTTCAACACAAGAAATTTTCATGCTGAATTTTGTGTCATCTGCAAAGATGACTTAAGCTGGCATTTGCATTTTTGTCTATAAATATTTATTTATTTACTTATTTATTATATATATATATATATATATATATATATATATATATATATATATATATATATATATATATATATATATATATATATATACAAGAAGGTACGATGGGTTTATGAGAGTATATAGCGTTGAACTTCTTATATTCTTGTAAAGCCACTAACACATATAGAGTTTTGGGCAGGTCCTTAATCTAACAAATAATTTGAAGTAAGTATTTGTAGCAATTTGTAGGAAATTTGTTATATCTGATACAAGAATGAGAAAAGCAGAGGTGAATGGACTATACACTGCAGTACAGAGTTTTTAATGTGCTTATACAAGTTTTATTTGATTGACTATTACTCTCAGCATTGTTTGACAGGAAATTAAATATTCATCGCTGTACTTTACCTGATATTCCAATTGATCTCATAATATACACTATCACTTCATAGTTTTACTAGCCAGATGTTACTGCCAAATCAGTGTATACCACAACTGGATTTACTTCTTCTTTTAATGCTTCTATGAATTTGTCAAAGTGGTCGAGTAACTGTGAAAGGCATGGTCTTTCTGGTTTAAATCCATGTTGACCTGGGTTTTGAGAATCGTTGTTCTCCATGAAACTGGGGAACTGGGTAATCAGCCCCGATTATCCTTTCAAAAACTTTTACTATGTGTAACGTTAGTGACACTAGTTTATAGTTTTGCTAGTGTTTTGCTTTTGTGTAGGGATACTATATCTGTTTATTTAAGTACTTCTGGTATCCTCCCTGTATCCAAGCATTTTCTCAACACTACACTAAGCGTTTTGGCAACTTGCCCTTCACATTTCTTTATACATAAGGAGATGCATGTTTCTGGACCTAGGGCTGAATTCATGGGTATGTTGTCAATTTCTCTTTCAAAGCCTCCAATGTTCATGTTCATATCAGTTATAGTATCAGGATTTATGGTCATTCGTAAAGAAGTTCTCCAGATTATTAACTTTCATTTTGTTTATTCGGGAGCTAAGCATAGCCTCATTCTGATCGTTTAAGATCTCACTAATTTCAATATCATCCTTTGTGTATGAACCTTCATTGTAAGTATAGGTCCAATGCTGGTGGATTTTTTTCGATATTGATTTAGCATTAGTGAAGAAATATTTAAGATTTTCGTTTTATCTGTAATTTTATTTTTTATGTGTTCCAACTTTGATTCTTCAGTTTGGTAAGATTGCTTCAGTTTCTGTTCTATTATTTCCTTAATATCTGTTTAAGTGATTCTGTGTTCGGATAGTCAAGTCCGTTCAAATTCTAGAGTCTAAATCTTTATTTAGTGCTTCCTCTATAGTATCGTCTGTCCTTTCTTTCCAGTATGGTCCTCTTCCTGACCTATTGATTGACTCTTTGGGGTCTTGATACCCTAAGCCAACCCAATGAACACAAGTAGCAAATATAAAAGGCTAGAGCATAAAATTGGGGCAGTACTCAGAAAAAGAAATGACGTAAAGACACATGTAATAACAAAAACATTCAACAAAACTTACTAATACATTATGACAAATGCTACATTACAACAGTTAATGGAAAGACGTGTGTCATTAGGACTCCGCTTATACCCACTTACCTACGTGTTAGTAAGACTCCATAAGGTAAAAAGCTTACCTATGTGTCACTAAGATATCTGTAAGGACCACAAATAACCAACGTGTAAGTAAGACACCCACAAGGTAAACTTACCTACGTGTCACTATGACATCCATAAGGTACACAACTTACCTACATGTCACTAAGATATTCATAAGGTACACAACTCTCCTACATGTCACAAAGACACCCGGAAGGTAAACTGTCCTACGTGCAACTAAGACACCCGTTAGGTACAAAACTTACTTACATGTCACTAAGACATCCATAAGGTACACAACCTACCTACGAGTCGCCAAGACATCTATAAGGTACACAATATACCTAAGTGTCACCAAGACATCTATAAGGTACACAATATACCTAAGTGTGACCAAGACATCTATAAGGTACACAATATACCTAAGTGTCATTAAGACATCCATAAGGTACATGTGAGAGTTATTTATTTGGGTTTGGACACTAATACAAATGTCCTCAGTGCGATAGGACTGCACAAGCCAGAACGTTAAGTGCCAGACTAGATTAAATATTTTTAAACTGAAATAACCTGAGGGAGCAGCCACAATGGTTCAAAAACAATTGGGACCCTTATCAAATAGGTTTTTGATCTTCTCAAGTGCTTAGTGCAATGATAAGGGGTACGTCACAAGTTCTCACACCAAATTTAATTTTATATGTGTGGCTATGGAACGGGGTCGAATCCGGAAGCAGGCCTTCATTAAAGTTTGCAAGAACAGTTCAATATGTTGCCGCATGTGTGGGACAAAAATATTGGAAGGTATTGACATATAGACACTATTCTTTTGCCAACAATATTCATTTATTCATAAAGAACTAAATCCAATACAAAGCACAACAATCTTGACGTTACGTTAATGTTCTTCTGTGGCACTTAACCACTGTGCTGCGCCAACCGAGGAAACTCGGTCAGTGGGAAACAGAGCCAACCGAGAAAACACCTTTTTAACATTTCGTACCCATTCAAAACGCGTGCGTGGTAGATTGTGCATGAAATGGACTGTCCTAGGGCTGCTGGCTGGGTTAATACTGAGTGAGCAACCATGGGTGGCGCACGTGCCTTTGGCTCCCAAACACCTGTCCGACTTGGTGTTGAAAAATCGCGCTCTGTCGGGGAAATTCAGACCTTATTGTCTGAAGAACATATGGGTCAGGATATTTATGAAGCTTGGCGCAATAAGGACCTAACACAAAGGTCGGATGCAAGTGATACAACACTGATGAGGACGATATATCGAGCGTTTCCTGTTGTAGCTCTGAGAGCCACTCTTGCCTACTTATGCCATCTCCAATTTGTATAAATGTACATAGATGAATCGTTTTCTGGGTTCTAGTGATGATGCATCTGATACAAGTAGCATAGATGAACAGTGTTAGCAGCTTCCATGGTGGGGTATTCCATAGATATTTTCTAGAATAACTGAATCTCTTCCGGAATGACTGAGTCTCTTCCAGAATACCTGAATCTCTTCCAGTGAGGTACCTTACAAAGCAATTTTTCCTAGATTTCCTTACAAATTGACCTTTTCCTTTAACTTTTTCAAGACTACTTTACGCTTCACAAGTTTGGCTACATACCACCTACAGGTACTAAAGCCAAGGGGTGCAACCTGTCCTCTTAAAAAGAACGTCGCTTTTAGCCGTTTGCCCGTATTGCGGAATATGGACGTAATTTGAAAATGAAAAAAAAAAATTAAATAAATTTGGGATTTTTTTTTTTCAACAGCAGTAATTTAAGGGTCCTCTGATAGGTTAGGTGGGCAGGAAATTCTCATAAAGTTTCAAACCCGTATGAAAAACGTTAATGGAAAGTTTCCTTTTCAAAGCTAACCGAGTAAGCCGGACGACTCAAACAGAAAACGGAACAGTACGTCACTTTTGTGAGTCGATTTCATTTCAAATTACGTCCAAATTTGGCCATAGTGCGTATACCAGCCAAAAGTTACGTTATTTTTAAGAGGTCGGGTTGATACAGTGCTTTATTTGAAGGCACACAGAACGAAGAATCAGGAAGCGAAAATTTATTTGTACCTGGTACAACATGAGCGAAGTCGCGCTGTGTACCAGGGACTACTTCGTTGATTATCACTCACTTCCGAAGTACTGAGTGTGTAATACAGTGTGTTACTGTGTAAATAGTGTGTGAAACTGTACATATTTAAATTTTGGTGAATTTTTATTAATTAACAAGTAATATTATGACCAAAAACATTTATTTTGGACACATTACTGACACATGTATCACAGTTCCATGGAACATTATGAACGTTCTACGGTACACATATTGTAAAGGAAACAAATATTTATCATACATGATAAAACAAAAACAAATAAAACTGCATTGGAAATACATTGAACAAATAATTGAAAATATATATGTTGCCCCTCGCAGTATTGAATGGCCCATGTGACCGCCTCTGGGAACTTCACCCACAGGCGACCAGCCCATGACGCCCACTTCTCCACGTCCCCACAGCCAAAGTAAGTGGATTTTTTTATACATGTACGTGTTCAGGAAAGGGATTTTATCGTTTTACAAAACAAAAATGCAAACACTTGATCTTATGCACACAGTGGGAATATCACGATAAACTCGGCGAATCACAGTGGTTAAAGACAGCTATTCAGACAGCAAGTTTAGCAAGAGTCCATCTCCTTTGTCACTCTTAGAATGGCAACAGATTCTAATCTGTGCCACTTCAGGCTAATATAATGAAAAACTGAACTACTGAACTACTTGGTAATTAAATATGTTAATTTACTGTCAACCGGAAGGTGAACAGCAAAGGTAATCTACGTTAATCACAATCTTGTATCTCAGACAATCAAATAAATCAAAACAATAATTCGCTATGCATTACTACTCAGTCACTCTGACCAATTAAACACAGAGGAGTTGTTATAAATAATTGTGTGTTGGGCTTCTATGGGGTACTGGTACTATTAAGGGGTAAGGGTAGTTAGAAGACAAGAGTATCAAATATGGGAGAGCTAAAAGGCCCGGCCCCAAAATAAACTATCCACAGTAGTAATAACTTGCTACTAGACCATATATGTTAGTCTAAGGGTTGATCAATGCGCTCCCACACAGGAAGAAGGGATACTCTGTAATTCATGTACTTATTTATTAACCCCTTAACAACCCCCCATATACACTCACACCAATAACAATAATAATAATAACTTTACCACACTATCTTATGTTAAAAGCCTTGGTCCACATAGGCAGGATACAAGGTTTACACTAATAACAAGCTAGGGTAAAGTACTACTGGATAAGCACTGAAGCTGGATGCAGCTTAGGGTAGTGAGACCACGTGGTACCCTAATACAAAACACAACACTTAGGGTTACCCAAAGCACTGGCAACTACTACCCCCAGGTCTCACCAATCGTTACTACCAGAGAATGTACACTTAGAAATCATACAATACTTAACTTAATGGTACAGGAACTTAAGGTAAGGGAAATAAGTAAGAGGAGAAGGGAGGAGATTAGGGGTGCAGCCACAGAGTAGGTCTCGTCCGCACGAACGCCAGCCAGAGAAGAACCTCCTAGCGACCAGCTAGGCCTCCCATGTCGTGGTGCCGGAAGGAGCCTAATTGATCGTGCAGCTAAGCACATTAAAGATCTTCCCCTATGCAACGTATTGTTACTTTACAAATGATTAGAAAGTATTAGTAAGCAAAGTTGGTGCCTATGTTATTATTTAATAATCAACCCCCAGCTCAGTCTTTAAATGCTCTTTGAGAAACAATAATAGTCTTACGTCTGGCAGGGAAGATACAAACAATTGCCGCTCGAGATGCACTCAACTGTACTACCAGAAAGTTTAATAGCTCAATTTTGACCTCTGGTTTCCACTGGAGAACCCAGGGTCGTAACAGGAGTAATTGCATTAATTACTGTCAAACGAACATATAATTAATCGAGAGCGAATTACGTTACCATAACACAGTCACTCACGACAGCTTGCCAAACAAAACTATGTCAGTTCACTTTATGACATTAATTACCCTTAATTACCAACTAAAGATCATATCAAGTCCTTGTCACGCAGACAAGCAAAACAAAGTAACATATTGCTTCACTACTCAGTGCTAATCTATCACACTACACAACAAATCACAACACAACACAGTCGTAATTAAAAATCATAAGAATATTAATCAATGAACACAGTAATTTCTTACACAGGGTATGACAACAGGTAACCCCTTACCTCTCTTGAATCACTGGTTTTTCTTGGATTTAGAAAACACATTCATGGAATTCTCTACACAGAACGGTATAATATTGAACCGAAAAAATCAATAACATAATTATACCTCTGACTATAATTGAGTTCCGTGGTGTATTACATACACAACATTAACTACTTTATCACAGTAGTTTCCTCCAACGTACTGTGGTCGCTCTTTACTGGTGCGTCTTCCTCGACTATGCTTCCTTCACCTAACCAGGTGCTCTAAGAAAACGTTCTACCGGAAGTTGACTTAACATCGACTAAAGAAACTTCAGCACCAAATACAGAAATATGAGTAATCACTTAGACCGGCCTTCTCAAGCACACTTCTCCCATACATACTGACACTGAATACGGCAGTTGACTGAAGTTCATCCAAACTTCCTCCACACGTTGTTATAGGAGACCATGTGTAGTGTGACCCGGTGTTGAAACGGGGTGCTGATCAGTTACCTTACCGTGAGGTTACCTTGAGATGGTTTCGGGGTTTAGAGTATCTGCGGCCCGGTCCTCGACCAGGCCTCCTCAGCACAATGTTTGCTGTTTGGACACTGCCACATGTGATGACGAGTCTGACGCAGCACGGTGTGGCGCGGCAAGGCCAACTGTGCAGGTTCCCTCTACTGACAAGACTCGCGTGGGATGGCTCTTCACACACGAGAGCATTATTTTATCGCTCAGACGATAGTGAGCTGCCCCTCAGGTCCTGTAAGGAAGAGAGAGTTAGCACACATGGTGTACCTTGTAGCGCTTTACTCTGATGGCAACCTTGTGTTCAAGTTACACGGAGTGGTCCAACGGATTGGGCGGGAATTTCTATGTCCCCCAGAACTGGCTGAAGCCAAACTATTTCTTTAAGTAACGTATTCGCAGCTACTGGGCACAGTCTCTGATCCCTTCAGATTACTGCGTGTCACACTAGGTTGACAGATGGTCACAATATGAGCAGATGCACTATAAAGAAGTCTGCCTTACACTGTGTGTGACCTCGTGGTGAGTTACAGTATATATTCTGCTTCCTTCAACAATTAAATTACCGTAATTCCTATCGCCGCAATCCCAGACTCTGTTTGATGAACCCGCAATGACAGAGCAATGATAAATGAGTTACTAACTGTCCCCCAAGACAGTATTTCTCGTCATATGGTCGAACCACGAGAAAACATGTCTGACAAACACAGCAACATGGGGCTGAATGTCTACCCAGGGCAGGGCAGGAGTGGGCCATGCTTTTTCCCTCTGTTCTACGAGTTGACCAATCTGCAGCTAGGCCTATGGATGCAATGAGATGCCCCACGAATCACAAGGCTACCTTTAGTCACGTGGTGTCTTGTGACGTTAGTACTGGGAGGCCTGGTGTTTACACAAGCGACTAGAACAGTTGGTTATACTACCACCACCAATACCTGTTTCTCCTCTCTCCATACACTTAAATGTTGTTATTCATGATAATGGCTGCACCTCTTCTCACAGAAAAGCACCGGCGGCCTCTATAGTCTTACCGAACAGTCCTGGGTCAATGTTCTTCATTTACATCAAACAAGAGATGTCTATGAAGAACTACAGAATCTAGAGTGAGTGCACTTTGGTGCACTCGTGTCAGAGTGCAACCTGACGACTTGCGCTCCAACACATAGTCTAAAAGCTAGCTGGTAATCCCTCCCCCCACAGTACACAACTTACCTACATGTCACTAAGGCATCCATAAGGTAAACTTTCCTACGTGCCAGTAAGACATCCATAAGGTGTACAAGTTATCTACGTGTAACTAAGACTCCATAAGGTACACAACTTACCTATGAATCACTAAGACTCCATAAGGTACACAACTTACCTATGAATTACTAAGACTCCATAAGGTACACAACTTACCTATGAATCACTAAGACTCCATAAGGTACACAACTTACCTATGAATCACTAAGACTCCATAAGGTACACAACTTACCTATGAATCACTAAGACCCCATAAGGTACACAACTTACCTATGAATCACTAAGACTCCATATGGTACACAACTTACCTATGAATCACTAAGGCTCCATAAGGTACACAACTTACCTATGAATCACTAAGGCTCCATAAGGGCATCTCACATAAATATGCAATAAATGAAAAGTAGGTCGATTTCAATCAAACGTTTTTGACGAGTTGTATATAAAAATGGTTTCATCTGGTCCAAATCTCAGCATCGTAGCATAAAAAGGGAGAAAAAAAAAATGAATTGTGTGTCAAAAATATTCCAAATGTTCATTAACGATTATCAAACAAAAGTGTCAACTAAAATCATGTCTAGACTCTCAGCAACCACAATAGCATATATTAAAAACTAACTATAATTATTTTTATTAAAAAAATTTAGTTAATTTTTTCATTTATTTTTTTTTTATTATTTTTTTTTATTATTTGGTTATCGTACAATTTGCATGAAACTTATACACCTGACTGCACGTAAGCCTATCTGTAACGGTGTCAATTGTGGAGGAAATTGGTTGATGCCAACCTCCGCCACAGATGGCAGCACCTTAGACTTTAATATTTTAATGATTTATTACTCTAGTAACAAAAACGACTTGAAACTCTTTCATTTTTATTCAAGAAGATAACCTCAAGAAGATAACCTCTAAAATCTGGGGCCGTTTTGTTTCCCGAAGTTCATTTATTGGTTATATAATAGCAATAAACATGATATATTTGCATAATTTTTTGGGAGGAACTTTGACTATTTGGATTAGAAGAACTAAAGATGTTTTGAAAAATCCCCGGCTACAGATCCTATATTATACGCTAATGTGTCAGAAGAGTGTCATAGAATGATTATATCTGAAAGGTGTGGTTGTTCCAAGTCGCGTTGAAATATGTAATATTCGTTAACAAAAAAAAAAAAAAAAAAAAAAATTAAATCTTCCTTTCTATTTAGGTTGCAGTACTGAAACTTGGAACAAGTGCAGCCCTTTTTATATACAACTAGTAAAAAAATTTTGGTTGACATTGAACTTTTTTCATTTTCCATTTTATTGGCCCCTTATACACAACTTACACAACTTACACAACTTACACAACTTACGGTACACAACTTACCTATGTATCACTAAGACTCCGTAAGGTACACAACTTACCTACGTGTCACTAAGGCATGCATAAGGTACACAACTTACCTACGTGTCATTAAGGCATCCATAAGGTGTACAACTTACCTACGTGTCACTAAGACATCCATAACGTACACAACTTACCTACGTGTCACTAAGACATCCATAAGGTGTACAACTTACCTACGTGTCACTAAGATATCCTTAAAAAACACAACTTTAGCATATCACAAAGACTCCGCAAAGTTCTTATGTAAATATATTTCCCCTGTGTCACTAAGACACTGTTACTGGACTCGATGTTAACACCCTAACAGAAATGTGTTACTATTAAACACACACCCAACAGTTACTGTCAATGACGTGACACACCATGAAGTGACAAATACTATCCCTCCTACCCGAATTCACAGCATAACTCTTCCACAATACACAATTAACACAGAGACAGCTCGTTGCCAGGTATACTCTGGTTGATCCAAAATTGACTTCTTATTACTATTCACCTAAACATATAGTTCCAATTTACAATATATAACAGGATCCTCTACTCACAATATTTACTCAATCAACAGTTCTCACTTATATATACACCCCGACGATGGTGGCCCCAGGCAGTGTCGCCTGTGGTGACACCAGGCAGTGTCGCCTGTGGTGACCCCAGGCAGTGCTGCCTGAGGTGACCCCAGGCAGTGTCGCCTGTGGTGACCCCAGGCAGTGTCGCCTGTGGTGACCCCAGGCAGTGTCGCCTGTGGTGACCCCAGGCAGTGTCGCCTGTGGTGACCCCAGGCAGTGTCGCCTGTGGTGACACCAGGCAGTGTCGCCTGTGGTGACCCCAGGCAGTGTCGCCTGTGGTGACCCCAGGCAGTGTCGCCTGTGGTGACCCCAGGCAGTGTCGCCTGTGGTGACCCCAGGCAGTGTCGCCTGTGGTGACCCCAGGCAGTGTCGCCTGTGGTGACCCCAGGCAGTGTCGCCTGTGGTGACCCCAGGCAGTGCTGCCTGTGGTGGCCCTAGGCAGTGTCGCATGTGGTGACCCCAGGCAGTGTCGCCTGAGGTGGCCCTAGGCAGTGTCGCCTGTGGTGACCCCAGGCAGTGTCGCCTGTGGTGGCCCCAGACAGTGTCGCCTGTGGTGACCCCAGGCAGTGTCGCCTGTGGTGACCCCAGGCTGTGCCTTCTGTGGTGACCCCAGGCAGTGCCGCATGTGTTGACCCCAGGCTGTGCCTTCTGTGGTGACCCCAGGCAGTGCCGCATGTGGTGACCCCAGGCAGTGTCGCCTGTGGTGACCCCAGGCAGTGCTGCCTGTGGCAAACCCCAGGCAGTGCCGGCTGTGGTGACCCCTGGCAGTGCCACCTGTGGCTGACCCGAGGCAGTGCCACCTTTTGTGACCCCAGGCAGTGCCACCTGTGGTGACCCCAGGCAGTGCCACTTGTGGCTTACCCCAGGCAGTGCCGCCTGTGGTGACCCCAGGCAGTGTCGAATGTGGTGGCCCCAGGCAATGCCTCCTGTGGCTGACCCCATCCAGTGCCGCCTGTGGTGACCCCAGGCAGTGCCACCTGTGGTGACCCCAGGCAGTGCCACCTGTGGTGACCACAGAAAGTGCCGCCTGTGGTGACCCCTGGCAGTGCCGCCTGTGGTGACTCCAGGCAGTGCCGCCTGTGGTGACCCCAGGCAGTGCCACCTGTGGTGACCCCAGGCAGTGCCACCTGTGGTGACCACTATGACTTACTATACACTATCTGGTGATTTTCCATAGTTCAGATCCCCAGCAGCATAATGATTTTGTTCCTTAAGGATTGTCTTGGTAAAAAGTTATAGTAGATCTGCATCGGGAATGCTGATCACATTCCAAGTTATGTCCAGGTAGAAATGGACAAGGGATTTTAACAGATGTCAAAAGTTTCGCTTGAGTCTTTGTTAGAGTAGCGAGACCTAGGAGAAGCAAGGGAGAGACCCTAAGCTCAGTAGGGTGAGTGTAGGTGCTTGTAGACGAGGTTTTCTCCCAGATAGTTCAGACGGTAGAGCAAGACCGGCTTGTGTTGGGCAGTTAGACAGTGAGAGTGAGCCTGTCAACTTGTTGCAATGTCAGGTGGAGAACTGACAGTAAGTCCTTTGTAGGCTGAGGGGAGTGTAGAAATGCTTCACCGGTAAGGCCACACCAATGTGTTGCACATGTGTCCAGTATGACACAGACCGAGGACGAAAATGGGAGGTTCAGTGATGGAAATGGTTGCGAGGTCTTGAACCGGCCAGGACCAGAGCTGGAGCCGAACATGTTGCCACTCCAAGGTCAGGCAGCACCACCAAGGGTGACACGGTGGTAGTGCACAGAGACTCTCAGGCCAAGGATGTATAGGAAACAGAGTTTCACACTCCACACTTGTTTAGCTAGTACACCTGTTGGGCAGGTGTGTGCAGAAAAACTAGCTGGTGTTTTGAATGCATTTTCCTTGCAGGAAAATATATTCTTTAGTGGGAGGTAGTGTGAGGGAATCTAGATTCCCTCAGCTAGTTTTCCTAGTTTCTTGATTAAGGCTAGTCGCTCTAGGGACTCTAGAAACTGAAGCTTTCAAACTAACATATACTTGTGGGGTGTTGAATGAAAGCTTATGTTAAGGACTGTCGTTTGGGACTGGTTAGAGGTCTGTGATGGCTCTGTAGAGAGAATTACATAAATTTTTCTGTTTCTGTGAAGTAGGATGGGAGTTGATAGTGAAGTGGTGTAGGGAGGTACTTGACTCTCCCAACGGTTTTACAGGAGAGAGGGAAAGTGGGGTGACCGTTGCCTCCCCCCCCCCACCATATAAGACAGTGCGCCACTGTTTTTTAGGCCTTCCCCTCCTTGTGACGTCACGGGACGCCTGAGGGTGAGTGAGGCCTGTGATTGGGTTAGGCCCTCTGCTCCGAGCTGTGTTTTGGCGCAAACAGCTGTGATTGGAAGCGGCACCATGGTGGTGTGCCGGCTTCCTGCTGATTGGTCAAGACAAAGTGGGGGGGAGGTATGGGCCTTTTGAGTTTCCTTAGCCCGCGAAATCGTCAGTTTGAGCTGGGTAGCAGGTGGACAAGGACGTAGCTGGGTGGAGGGGGGATGAGTTTCCCCCCTCCACCACCGTTAATCGCGGACGTTACCGTGTTGTCCAGCAGGGCTGGCACTTCTGCCATCCCGGGTTGTGTCTAAGCCCAATTTTCGAGAAATTTGGGGTCGATGAGGTACAGAAGGACCAGTAAAATAGCCTCAGAGACAGTGGGCACCCACGAAGCAGCTGGCAGAGCCTCATGGTGTAACAGGTGGTTCAAATAACCTGCCTAGTGTTGATGGACAATTGGCAGAATACGGGCAGGGCCTCCTAGAGTAATTGTGGTGAGATTACAGGCCCCTGTTAGACTTTGAATTCCGCCAGGCGGCGTCAGTGTGGGGACGCCGCTGACCATTGTCACCCTAGTGTAGAGCAAGGCAGGCTCTGGTTTGATGGTGTTGTTGGTGATTCCCCATCTACGTGTGTATGCCCTCAGGCCACCCCCAGGCCTCCCAGGCCACCCGCCTGCCCATGCGCAGGCTACCCTAATCCACCCGCGCGCCGGCTACCCCTCCACTCTCAGCTCGGGAGGTGTGCTGTGGGCCACGCGGTGGCCACATGCCTTGGCCACCCCCTTGGGCCACTTGGCCACTTTCCCGGGACAGCCTAGGGCCACATCTTGTCGACGCACGAGGAGCAAGCTAAGTGTTGACAGCCAGAGAGGTAGTGACCTGGGAAATGAGTGAAATGAGGAAACGTGAGTACAATAGTCAGAGTGTAACAGTGTCTCAGTATTAGTGGAAATTCCAGTAAAGCTGTGTTGTCCCATAGCCCTGCCAGGCTAGGGAAGCAGCTGTTTGTAGCACGTCCAGGTGACTGGGTGAGAGTACCTGGAGATAAATGTTGTACACGACCACACTGTAGTTATATATATATATATATATATATATATATATATATATATATATATATATATATATGTCGTACCTAGTAGCCAGAACTCACTTCTCAGCCTACTATGCAAGGCCCGATTTGCCTAATAAGCCAAGTTATACTGAATTAATATATTTTCTCTATTTTTTTTTCATATGAAATGATAAAGCTACCCATTTCATTATGTTTGAGGTAATTTTTTTTTATTGGAGTTAAAATTAACGTAGATATATGACCGAACCTAACCAACCCTACCTAACCTAACCTAACCTATCTTTATAAGTTAGGTTAGGTTAGGTAGCCGAAAAAGTTAGGTTAGGTTAGGTTAGGTAGGTTAGGTAGTCGAAAAACAATTAATTCATGAAAACTAGGCTTATTAGGCAAATCGTTCCTTGCATAGTAGGCCGAGAAGTGCGTTCTGGCTACTAGGTACGACATATATATATATATATATATATATATATATATATATATATATATATATATATATATATATATGTCGTACCTAGTAGCCAGAACGCACTTCTCAGCCTACTATGCAAGGCCCGATTTGCCTAATAAGCCAAGTTTTCATGAATTAATTGTTTTTCGACTACCTAACCTACCTAACCTAACCTAACCTAACTTTTTCGGCTACCTAACCAAACCTAACCTATAAAGATAGGTTAGGTTAGGTTAGGTAGGGTTGGTTAGGTTCGGTCATATATCTACGTTAATTTTAACTCCAATAAAAAAAATTGACCTCATACATAATGAAATGGGTAGCTTTATCATTTCATAAGAAAAAAATTAGAAAAAATATATTAATACAGGAAAACTTGCCTTATTAGGCAAATCGGGCCTTGAATAGTAGGCCAAAAAGTGAGTTCTGGCTACTAGGTACGACATATATATATATATATATATATATATATATATATATATATATATATATATATATATATAGTGTGTAGACTGACTCGAGTATGTAACCGGTCAGTGTAGAGATTTACCATATAAATGATCCAGTTGTCGATTCTATATAATCGGTCAGACTGGATTAGTGCGATGGAGTACCAGCATGAATAATTATAATCATTATGTTGCAGGGATGTCAGTGGGTTACCTGAGGTCAGTGTAGTTAGAGTTACATTTACCTGATGATACAATTTTCATTGATTATGTGAATGCCATTTCTCTATGTCCATTTGCATGTTTTATGTACGGTGTTGTGTGGTGAGTCAGTAGATGTGATTGCTGACTGATTGCCTAATGATGTCATTAGCATGTGGGGTATGCTGACGGCATCATTATGTTGCAGGTTTGTGCAGTATTGTTATCAGTTTATACGATATTGCTGCCCTGGGAGCTGTGTCGAGGGTTTAAGGGACCTCTAGGATTATTCAGGGGAATTCACAATACTTAATGAGAGCAGGCAGTTGTTTGGTTAATTGCCTTGCTGAGGTAAGTGTGTGTTCACAGTAGTCCTTTGCAACGGTTGCAAGATAAGGGGGGCAGTAATATTGGTATACTCTTGTTGTTGCACAACCGTGTGTCATTATTGTGTGGGCACAGTAATTAACGAGTTGCAGTAGCCGCAACCTTATGTGGGCAGTGCATTTGTGTTGTTGCATGCCATTGTAGTGTGACCTATGTAACACTGGGTTACGTTGTTTCTTTAAGTTGTGTTGAGGACTTAAGGATTCAGTGAGTTAATTAAGTAAGGGGTAGTTAACTGGATAAGGGGTGCACAATTATTGTAGAGTGAGTGAGGGCTGTTATGAGAGAACAGCGTTGAGCTTGAGTGAGATACGTCTCGGGAGCAATTAATTGTCCGTTTGACAACTAATTGACCACTCTAGCTAATTATGTAATTAGCCTTCTCATCATGAATTCACGGAGTGGGAGAAGATCTGTCAGAGTCTGTCAGTATTTGTGTTAACGTAATTTGCTTGAGTCTAATTACCTTTCTGGGGTATAGCAATTAGTGGCTCATGTTAATTAGTGGAGTAATTAACGTCTGGAGGGCTCAGATGACTCGGTAAAGGGAGGTCATGGAGCTAGCATAAATCGTTGTGTTAATCATATCCTGTCTGAGGACAGTGGATTAATTGCACTCAAGTTAATTAGGGGTAATTAACTCCTTTCCCATGAATTCACAGTGTTTGATGAGACCTGCTTACGCAGTGCGGAGTGAGACGTATTTATGGATGATTAATTATCGGTCCTGGTGACAGTTAATTAATTGCTCGTTGTTAATTAGGGTAATTAACACTCACTAGTAATTTTTTGACACAGACTGTTGAGAAGCGGCCAAGTTAGGGTAGGCTTAGTTACCTTAACTCAATGGGGATGTAATTAGTGGTCCGTTTGACCTTAATTGAGGATTACTCACTGAATACTTGCTAGGAGTCAAGTGTGATGTAATATTAGTTTGAGTTATTGTTAACAAGAGAGACAAGTGTTAATAATTAACGTAGAGTATCATCATGTTGTTGTCTAGTGTGAGACAATTGTTTGTGGTTACCCTAGTACTTTGCTGCTGACTGCTGCGATCAGTCAATTAACGTAATTATTCACTTAAGGCAATATCTTTTGGTTGTCGTCTGGTGACGAGAGTAGAGTATTCTAGGGATTTGTGGAGCTGTGTTCCAGAATCCCGCCTTGCCTGTCTTTGTTTACCGTTTACAGTGAAACTTCTTGTAGTGAGTTGCAAAGAGTGTTCACACTGGGTTGTGATAGGGGGAGTCACTGTTGGACTACCCGCCTTGTTACGTGGGTCTCTCCTGGGGGCCGGGAGGACCCTTAAGCTTGTGATTAGAGTAAGCTGTCAGGGTAACCGTGACACTATTGATTGCATGCTTGTGTCTCCAGTGGGCAGCATTGTTCAGTTAGTTCACTTGTCAGCCCGAAGTGTTAGCAGGATGGAGCCTGCTGTCATTTCTCGAGAGGCTGTTGAATAGCTGTGTTGCTATTGCCACTGGATGGACAATAACGTAACCATTCGCTGTGGTGTAACTTAGTCTGTGATATTTTTCTTTGATTTGCAATATTGCATCATCAGTGGGCACACCTGTGTTCAGGTTAGGTCAGTATGCAGCCGCACAGCAAGGGTTGCTATTTTGCTGTTTGTTTTCGTGCGACTGGATGGACATTAACGTAACGTAAACTCGGTAATGTAGTAGTTAGTCTCTTGTTATTAATAAATTCTTATGTTATAGAAAACGTTCTTTGATGTCAACCCTTCAACCATATTATTCCACACATGTTTCTGCATATTACGATTAAATGTTGATGTGACCTTGATATGACGGCTGTTCTTGGGAATTCGAATTCCAATTCATAGCGCCACATCAAATATAAATATTTGATTGTGAGAACCCGTCGGTTACCCTTTATTAGTTTTAACGTCCTGTTTAACTAGGAGGAGCGAGCGGCCTATGTGGACAGGTTTTCACCCCTAGTGGTGGAGACCTGGCGGTTTGCTCCCGCTTTTCCTTTTTCTATTGGACTCATGCTTAACTGCCGTGAGCAGCCTTCAAACTTGTAGTCCGCCTCCTAAGGGAGGTAGGCGTAGAAAAAATCGCACAGCAATCACTGGTAGGTTGGATAATACCATCGTATTTATTTTGCTGTTGCCCGGCGCCTTGTTCTTGAAGCCCATAATTGTTTTATGGACCTCTTCAATAGTTACGTGTTTCATAAGGTGGCAGTCATTGCGTATGTTGTTAAGGTCTATTGTTTGCGTCGGGAGTAGTGCTGCAGCTTTGTTATGAACTTGAGTTGTAATTTCCCTTTCATTAATTGGGCAAAAATTTAAATTTTCTTCCGGGTTTATCCTGAATATTTTTTCCCAGAACTTCCTGAATTCCTGCTCTTGTTCTCTCTCCTCATAGAGTTTATTTCTTGAGGCGTCTATGATGTAGGGTGTTTCCTCAGAAGAGCTTCCCATCAGGGTCTTTACTTTTTTCAAGAACTTTCCTGGGTTTCTGTAGTCGACTTGGATTTTGCTTATTAGGTCATCCCATTGTTTGGTGTACTCTGTTTTTCATAGATCTTGCAGCTCATCTTGAAGTTCCCTTTGTAGTCTTTTGCGCTCATCCGTCCACCCGTGTTGTGTTATGAGTTGTAGAAGATTGTTATAGCTGGTTTGCAGTGTCCTGAGCGCCTCAGTGGCTGGGGTGTGTGGGGGCGTTATATGGTGAGCTACGGGAATGTGATCAATCATGCATTTTTCTATGGTGCTAATCCATGTATTTAACTCGGCGTTTATGCATGATGTTTCCTTTCCATTAAAATCTGTGACACTGATTTCCTGTGCACTGCTTTTGAACGCTTCCCAGTCAGTTTTAGTGTATTGAAGTCTTGGTGGTGAGGGTTTCTGAATGGGGTTAGTTGACAGCGTCATTATTATTGGTAGGTGGTCGCTTGTGCTCACAGGGCCCCTTTCTATGCGGGTGTTTAGGAAGTGGTGGTTGTTTGACAGTATTATGTCTGGTTTACCACTGTGGCCTTGTCTGACGTAAGTTGGGAAGTCTGGGCCCAGGTGGGGTAGATTTCCGTACCTTATCATATTGTGGATGGCTTATCCTGCTTGGTTGTTCTTTCCATGTCCCAGTGTTCTGTGCTTGGCGTTCAAATCACCCAGAAAGTAGGCAGGTCTGTTCCTTCTGGTAAGTTTCATGATGTCGGCAAGGGGAAGGTAAGGACGTGTTGGTGGTTGGTAGCATGTTCCTATGAAGATTATACCTTTCGTAGTTTAAAGTTCAATTGCCAGGAAATTTTCCTGGAAGTTATCTAGAATTTTGTGAGGAATATTTCTTTTTACGGCAATTGCCGCTCCATCGTTGGCCTGGTCAGCTCTGTTGACCTGGTAAATTTTATAATTGAAGATCTTGATCTTCTCGCTGTTCTTTTTTCCATGGCTGTTAATGAGTATTATATCAGGGCCTATTTCTCTGTACAAGTTGCTGAGTTCCAATGCTCTGTGCGGAGTCCAGCATAGAATATTGTGTTGAATTATTGTTAATGACTGGATGGCTATGTTGAATCTGATGGGTTTCTTCCACCTTGTGGATTGTTTGGGATCGTTCCATAACCATTGCGCATTGCGTCAAAGTCCTCGCTGCTTATCTGTTGAATGGTTATGGGTTTTCGGTTTGAGTTAAAAGTATTTGACATTATCCAGTTGTACACGTCATTCGTAGTGACACCGGGAATGTTGTGTTGGAATTTTATTTGATGGGTTTGTATTTGCTCTCTGAGGGTCTTGTGGGTAACCCGGTGGGTTGTTTTGCTTGAGTAGAAACTGATTGTGTTTGGGGCCTCTACTGAGGCTTGGGTGACATTTTGTGTGGGTGTGCGGGAATCAGTGAGAACCGTTGCGAGTCCCTGGTCCTGTGGTACTTGTATGTTTTGTTGTTTATGTGTGGCCCGTCTCCGGGGGTCTTGAGTGGTAGTTGCGGGTGTTGTATCATCTTCCTCTGGCTTGTTGGTGGTTGCTGGGTTCGTGGGTGCTGGCACTTGTTGGGAGTTAGTCACAGTTGGGGTAGTGCTGGCTACATTGCTGTCCACCAGGGCTTTTATGATGTTAGTGGAGTTAGTGTCTGGGAATTCCATTAATGGGAGACTATTCATCTTGTACATTTCTTTAATTATAGATCTAAATGACCCTGGGTTTGCTATGTTTTCTAAATGAGCAAAGAACATACTGCTCAGGATCTTTGTGTGTAGGTCCCCATTTACCTGTGAGGTTATGTTTGTTGGAGTGTTTGGGGTAGTGTTTGCTGGATTATGTGATACCTTGTTAGACTGTGGGAACCGACCTGTGAGATTTATATTTATTTAATTTATATGAATTTATATTTACGTTAATTTATATACTTCGATAGCAATTTGTATAATGATAAGTGGACTGTATTTCTGTAATAATCTCAATCTCACAAATCGATCCTCTACACATTAGGGGGGGGGGGGGTTATTAAATTAATATATATGCAGCCAATCAAACTACAGTAACTACATACATTGAAAAGGTTCCTTATCTTATAGTACAGCAGGTTAGTCCACCAGGTATAACTAGGGTGTAGACACCAAATTATCCTCTTTGAGGTAGCTTTCATCACCCAGGTAACTGATGTACAAAGCCTTGCTTCCTCGTCTTGACCTGTCAAAAGGGCGCTAGCTGTAAAGCCAGATTCTATATATGACAAGCTATATCAGAGAAAACTATACATGGAACAATAAAGACCTGGCTTAATTACATTTAGTTTGAGGCTTCCACGTGCTCTAACTGGGTCACCCTATATAAGGACATTAATGGCCATAAATGAAGATACATGGGTTTCGGAAAGAACACTTAACTTGAATTTGTTGACAGCGTGTGATAATGGTACACCACTGGTTTCCATAACACTTCGTCCAAGTAAAATTAACAGGAGCCGCATTTGCTCCCGTGAGCCTCTGGTCTAGTATAAACAATGGCTGCCCCCTTTCTCCCACTCTGGCGCCAGGCTTACATTGTCCACATGACAGAAAGTGATAGAAGGGTCACATTTACTCTACTTTAATATTGATAATTAAGTTAATTTATATGAGATGTTTTATGATGGTAAAGTCCAAAGACTAATGTATTTAAGAATAATTCCCAGCAGAATAGCTGGTGAATTTATAATAGTATGTGGTGATGATATCCCATTTTCTATAGACGGTAATTCCACTACAAGTTACGTTTTCTATGGGTAACTTGTTTATACAATACAGCTATTATCTGTATGATTATTAAATGGTGTCGGATTTTCCGACATAATTCCCCAGGGGCTGCTCACGGGTCGAAGTCCTATTAGAACAGACGAACACCGATACTCCTCCTTCGAATTATTAGATTAATTTGATGTTAGTAGTTAGTAATCACACATTTGTGTGTCTGTTCATACAGGACGGATGTCCCGTACTAGAGTTGCAGGGGTTAGAAGTCTAATGCGATTTCATTTCCCTGTTAACTCTTGAAAGGCTAATATTCAAGCCTTATTACATATTATTTAACCCAGAAGACTGAATGTGATCAAGTACTACAGTCAAGTATGATTCAGGGACTGCAGTGAGATCAGTGACATTAGATATAACTTGAAGTTTGTTCAGGTAACTAGTCACTGATATATAAACACTGAGGCACATGGAATACATCTTGATTAAATAATACATGTATCAAATCAGTCATCAGATTTATTGGGGTTTAATTTAGTTAATTGATTCAGAAGATTGAATAGCTCATCATTGAAGTAAAGTATGGTTCTGAGACTGCAGTGGGTTCAGTGACATTGGTCGCAGTGACTTGTAGCTGTTTTAGGCTACTGTTCACTGATTTGCCACTGAGGCCTCATGAACTCATCTTCAGCTTCAAATGATGATACTAACATCAACCTCTGTTGGTATAGTCAGCTGTAATCTCCTTAGTATAATGGAACTGGAGAAATATAATCAGCTGACAAATTTAGATTTCTATTGGTATTGTTTATCTGCAGGCATAGGTCTCCTCAGGCTTGATACTGGGCCTGAGAGTAATTTACCTCCTGCAGAGTTTAACATGGTTATACCCTGATATTTAGTAGGGCTACCGATGAATCGATGACAATAGTCTGTCCCTACAAGGAGACCGAAGTCGGTGAGGTGATCAGACTTAATATTATCTGCCAATTTTATTCCTCTATTTCTCAGGAATTTGGCTGTTGCTCTCAGACCTTGAACTTGTAGGTCTACTGGTATTTTGTCCACCACAATGGCTTGTACTCGACAGACGTACCTGCCTAAGCGTACTGATGGTTGTACCACCTGGTAGACTTGAGGTCCTGCATCTGTTACAAACCCTGAGATGTTGAATGACATCTGGGCTACAGGCCTTAATTGTAGTTCATCTGCCAACTTTTTAGTGATATATGTTCTCTGGGATCCTTGGTCAAACAACCCTCGGGTATGGACCTTGGCCCTCTTATTCAGGATGGTAATTTGGGCAGTAGGCAAAGTCGTATTACCTTTAGACTTTGCTGATTGGACACTCTTTGTTTGTTGCACCTTGCAGTACTGTACTGTGGTGGGAATGCTATCTTCCACCTTGGGGTTTGGAGACGTTGTTTTGGTGTCTCTGCACAATGCTGCATGGTGCTGACCTTTGTTACACCTATTACAAGGGTGTAATTGGGTATCACAATCCTTGATGTTATGTTTCCTGAGGCACCTCGTGCAATGTTGCAAATCTTTGAGTCGCTCAACACGGGCGTCACTATCAGGAAAATTAGAGCAGTGGTACATTGAATGTTTCTCATTGCAGAACAAACATGTTCCATAGCTTCCAGTACCCTTTGGTGTCACGTTCTTGGGTGACACAGTAACTATAGGCTTGGAGGGTCCCACTGCATATACGCCCACACTGCCACTGTTCCACTTTGGTGTTGAATTATATTGTCTAGATTGATTTGGAGTACCTTTGGTACTCTGTGGTTTACTATTATTGGTTTCTGAGGGTTACTTGGTGGTTTTAATTTGTCATGTGTTCGTAATTGATGAACTACTGACTTTAAACCTTCAGATATTTCATTCATGGATAAGATGCTTTTATTGTAATGAACACTCATTTGTCTCAATATGTCCCTAGGTATTTTCTCCTGGACAATTATTTTCAAGACCCACTCAGCCCCGTTTGTATCTGCTGTCAGGCTGAGGGCATTGATCAATGATTCTATCTCCAGCTTGAAGACTTGGAGTGAATCAGCTGAAGCCTCCGGTGGGGGTAAATGCAACAGCTCATGAACTAAATGTGATGTTCTTACTTCTGGATCAGCATAATTATCCTTGAGGAGCTTTACTGCCAGATCATAGCCGTCATTAGTTAATCTCAGATGGGATACTACTGTTTTAGCCTCACCTGATAATTGGCCTTGCAAATAAGAGAATTTACTACTCTTTGGTAAAGATTGTTTTGAGTCTACAAGGTCAACGAATTTGTTCCAAAATTCGTCCCAATCTTCCTCATCTTTTCCTGAGAAAGTGGGTAAATTAATTGGAGGGAGTCGAGCTTCTGCTTGACTCGTATTAGATGCAACTGTTGTTGTTGTTGCTGCCTTGTTCTGGGCAATTAATTTGACATAAGGCTGTAATGTGGCCTGAGTCTGATCTTCATAATTCGCAAGATCAACCATAATGTCGTCTATTTCTGTTTCTGATAAATTGGTGTTGGCAAGTTCAGCCACATATGTTGCTATTTGGCATTTGATTTGCTCAAATTTACCTGCAGCTGCTTGATAATAGCTTTCCAGGTCAGCATAATCAACTGTTGATTGTTGTGACAAATCTTCACATTTCTTGATCTGTCTTGTTAAGTGGCCTTTAAGACCTGCAAGGGTTCTTTTCATTCTCCCTGCATTATCCATACTGGCTCGTTGGTGAAGCCTTGTGGGACTTGTACTTGGGCTGCTCATAATACTGAACAAGCTCTAATGGTAGCCTAGGGTAAAATGCACTCACTTGGCAATGATCCTACCTCTACTAGAGGTTAGCACTTAAAATTAATACACATTATATATACACAATCATCCACACTAATGATTTGAGTGATAAACCAGTGTCACTGGAAGTACCTTTAGGTTAGCTCTTCTATATCACCCTAGGATGGAAGAGACACTAATTAATCACTCAAAGGTGTAATGATCATAAGTAAATTATTATATATACAACTCAACTCGAGTTGATAAAAATTACACCCAAAATAGGGTCTGGACCATTCATTAATGGTGTTAGGTTGATCAATATAGTACAACTGACTATGGTAATAATGGGACTAAGATGAGCAATAATAGTTCAACTAGTCAATGGTAATTTCCTACCCTGTTGTGGTTGGCAATTAGTAAATATTATACTGTGATCACTAGTGCAATATATATTAAATGATTCTCTATTTTGGAGAAATAATATACACAATTATTGATAATAGCCTCTTAATTAGCCTCTATGAAACTTCTAATATTATCTAGAAGTATTAAATATTATTAGTGACCTCGCGAAATAAAGTCCACAAAATTCGTAGATAATCTCTCGCGAAATTTAACACCACGAAATCCGTGAACAATATCACGAAGACACAGTCACTAATTTGGCTGGCTTCAATATTAGCGCTGTCATTTCACGAAATAACACGCCACCAAATTCTGTGGGTGTGCATGAAACCGCTGACGAAGCTGAACTCAGTTGAGGGGGGCTCGTGAACTGGCTTGAGGCAACGCCGCTGTCTTGACTGGCTTTGTTTAAATCACACTGCACTAGTATATTTAATGAATCCACTGGTTAACTGGTTCATCCGGTACTAAGATGACCAAATGTAGGTTCAAAGGACCAAATATTCCGGTTCCGAAGGTCCAAATAATGTGGGAACCGACCTGTGAGATTTATATTTATTTAATTTATATGAATTTATATTTACGTTAATTTATATACTTCGATAGCAATTTGTATAATGATAAGTGGACTGTATTTCTGCAATAATCTCAATCTCACAAATCGATCCTCTACACATTAGGGGGGGTTAAATTAATATATATGCAGCCAAACTACAGTAACTACATACATTGAAAAGGTTCCTTATCTTATAGTACAGCAGGTTAGTCCACCAGGTATAACTAGGGTGTAGACACCAAATTATCCTCTTTGAGGTAGCTTTCATCACCCAGGTAACTGATGTACAAAGCCTTGCTTCCTCGTCTTGACCTGTCAAAAGGGCGCTAGCTGTAAAGCCAGATTCTATATATGACAAGCTATATCAGAGAAAACTATACATGGAACAATAAAGACCTGGCTTAATTACCTTTAGTTTGAGGTTTCCACGTGCTCTAACCGGGTCACCCTATATAATGACATTAATGGCCATAAATGAAGATACATGGGTTTCGGAAAGAACACTTAACTTGAATTTGTTGACAGCGTGTGATAATGGTACACCACTGGTTTCCATAACACTTCGTCCAAGTAAAATTAACAGGAGCCGCATTTGCTCCCGTGAGCCTCTGGTCTAGTATAAACAATGGCTGCCCCCTTTCTCCCACTCTGACGCCAGGCTTACATTGTCCACATGACAGAAAGTGATAGAAGGGTCACATTTACTCTACTTTAATATTGATAATTAAGTTAATTTATATGAGATGTTTTATGATGGTAAAGTCCAAAGACTAATGTATTTAAGAATAATTCCCAGCAGAATAGCTGGTGAATTTATAATAGTATGTGGTGATGATATCCCGTTTTCTATAGACAGTAATTCCACTACAAGTTACGTTTTCTATGGGTAACTTGTTTATACAATACAGCTATTATCTGTATGATTATTAAATGGTGTCGGATTTTCCGACATAGACCAAGCATTGTTGGTAGTTATACCTGCATAAGTATTATTGGCCATTGCTGTCTTTTTGCTAAGGCATCGGCCCTTTTTTGTTTTAGGATGTCCTTCCTAATGGGACATATTGAAGCCAGTGTGCGGTGGGGATGCCCACAGTTGAGACATTTGGGGGTTCGATTTATTTATGCAGTCTCTGTATGTGTGTCCCTGCCCAGCACATTCTGAACATACTTGGCTCGTTTGTTTGCACTCTGCGGCTGTGTGATCGTATATATAGCATGTCCAACAAGGGGTAATGTTATAGTATTCCTCCTGCTCAAGGTTGTTGTTGTCCATGCTAAGGTGATAGTAGTTGCAATGGATCCCTTGGCTGAGGGCTTTCTGTGCCATGGAGATTTCTTCAAACCTTATTTTCATCATGTTAGGCACTCTCGGCATGAGGATTACCTCTTCTACCTTGGCCCAATCATTTCTATGTTCTATATCGTGTTTAATATTTTCTAGGGTGTCTTCAGTAATTCCTGCATCAAGTCTCTTCAAGATTATTGTCTTCCTGGCCTGCATCTCAGGAGGAATAATAACCTGGAAATGTTTATCCTTCAACATACGTATGTTTTCTCCCTTGATGATTGTATCCACATCTACATCCTGGTAGCATAGTGCTATGAAAGAGGAGTCCTTTGTGGGTATTAGTCTAGAAAACCTTACTATGAGAGTTGATAACAGATTTGCTAGTTCCTTCTGTTTCTCATAGCCTCCCCCCCCCCCCCCAGAGGGGTGGATTTTTACCCGGTGTCCTCTCATTGTCTCAGTTCCTGTTCATTTTATCTTGTATAGTTGCTTTTCTCAGCAATTCCCTTCCTAAGAATAAGTTCTCCTAAGCCGAGGGCTATGCACTCCGTCCTTCCACTTGGTTGGTTGGGACTCGCAGAGGGTAGCCCTCAGTGACTTATCCTCCTGTATCCTATGTGTGGACAGAATGTCCCCTAAGACAGCCTAACCCTGCTACAAGGGTGAACAGATGCCCAGATCAAGTGGCCCCCCAGATTTTACAGATAACCGCATGGGCCACTGGACCGTTCCACTTGACCTGTTGAAATGGCGAAATGAGAAGAGTAAGAGAAAGTGGGGAAAATAGGTCTTACAATTAGGAGTGTTCAGTTGCTCTGTACAAAGCTGGCATCGTCATATGTTGGCGGCTATGTCACCCTCCTGTCAGGGAGGGGGAAGGGGAGACCGTTGGGTCAGTACTGACCGCAAGGGTCAGGGGTCAGTAGGGTCAGGTTACGGACCCACCACTCTCCTTGCTTATTGCTGCCTTTAGGTTCTTGCTAGGGAATCTTCCATTGAGTTCCAAGTACTCTGTGTAGGTAATGCTGTGTTGTTACCAGCAATGCACCAAACACTACTGCTTGGTAGGCTTCCCCTAAGGGAACAGTAGGCAAGCCTCCTCCAAGCCACAAGTGCCTAGGCCAGGCGATCTCCCAGGGTATTAGTTCACTCTATGGTTTCTTTAATACTAGTGACTTATGCAATAGTGTAATGACACTCAGCAGCACAATAGTATTGTGATAATACCGCCCTGGCGATCACAGCACAGGGTTGGGGACGAGGGACTTATTCCCTAGAAGGGAGAGGAGACGCGCACATCCTCTCAGCCCAAGGCCCGCATTCCCAATACACACACTCTTCCCCTCCCCACTCTCTCTCTCTCCCACTCACTATCTCTCTCTCCCACACACACACACACACACCTCCCCCCCTCTTTCCCTCACCCCGTCTCTCCCTCACCCTGTCTCTACCTCACCACATCTCTCCCTCACCCACTCACTCCCTCTCCATCTCTCTCCCTCTCCTTTCTCTCCCTCTCTCCTCCCTCCTCTCTCTCCATCTCCTCCCCTTCTACTTTCTTCTCACTTCAGTGGAAGGGTCGGTTCGCCCCCACCCACCCATTTATCTCTCCCTTTATCACTCCCTCTCTCTCTCTCTCTCTCTCTCTCCTCTCTCTCTCTCTCTCCTCTCTCTCTCTCTCTCTCTCTCTCTCTCTCTCTCTCTCTCTCTCTCTCTCTCTCTCTCTCTCTCTCTCTCTCTCTCTCTCTCTCTCTCCTCTTCGCTCCCCCATCCCGCTCTGACCTCCTGACAAATCCTATCAGGCACAACTATAGGAACAGGGGCAAGCATGAAAGCCAGAGGTACCAGGGGAACAGGGAAGAGTCAAGGTGCCGAAATGAAGGAAATGTTCGCCCAGTTTCTGGAGGACATCAAGAGTGAGATGCAAGAAATGATGCATTTCTTGCTAAATGATGATACTGCATCATTTCTTGCTAAATGATACCTACATTCACAGCCAACTAGACTATTGTTGCAAGCATATGCGTCGGCTGCGCCTACTAACCTACAGAGCCTTGCGGTCATACAAAACAATGCCATGCGAATTAAATGTGGCGCAATGCGTTCAACTCCAATCCTCGGACTTTACGGGGAAACGGGCCTCACAAGCTTAGCCACCAGACGAGACATACACTGTGCCAACTATCTGTTACTGCTCACCAGACACACCCATACAGATAAAAAATTAACCCAACAGTTAACCCACATAACCCCCGCTCCCCAACCATTCACTCGCAAACTTTCCTCACACGGGCTACAAATAACATCAATATAGATCTCTCCTACCCCAAAACTGTGAAACCCAACTTCCTGTCCCTCCATTCCACCTTGGCTTTATACAACTCCTAATACAGCAATACAACTCGAAGACAACATTCCAAAATCTGCACCAAACTCAGCTGTAGGCTCAGTCTTTGCCTCAACAATGAAAAATTGCTACCCGATTCCACAGAGATTTATACAGATGGGCTGAGCATAGCATTGAGAAGGTTTTCAGGCTAGGTTGGTACAACAAAGACCGAGACCGAGTGATAAAGATAGTGTTTGCAAACGAGAGCACAAAGGAGAAGATCCTATCAAGGAAGAGCTCCTTAAAAAATGTGGGAAAATTAAAAAATGTATTCCTCCAGAGAGACATGACAAGGGAGGAGAGAGCAGTGGCGGCAGAAGCAAGGAAGAGGCGCAGGGCGAAAGGGAAAAACCAGAAGTCACAGCTCCCAACACAACACCCCAAGAGGCGAGGGGGCAACCCACAACCAGCTACCCAGTAACACCAGAGGGGAGGACAACCCCGCCACCCTTCTCTGCATAGAAAACCCCCCCTACCCCAAACCCTCCCTGCCCCCACTCAAATGTTCTGCCAAATCTCCCTCCCCCACACCCAATCCCCCACCCTTCTACCCCTCCCTCCTCCCGCTGAGTCCTCCCTCCCCCCTTTCCTTCCTGTCCTCCCTCCCCTTTCCCCCATACCCTCCCTGTCCCTCCCCCCTTCACTGGATCCCCCGCCGCTCACCCCAGTATCCTCTGAGACCCTGTTATCCACCTCACAGGTCCTCACACGCATGGAATAGCTTCCCCCACCAGCAGAACACACACCTCGGAGGCGATTTGAGAAGGGACAGAAGAAAGTGAGCCTCAAGCAATGTTCACTAACATAGATGGAATTACAAATAAAGCAAATGAGCTTGGAGAAAGGTATTAGAGGAAAACCCAGACATAATAGCCCTCACAGAAACAAAGCTAACGAAAACAATAACAAACGCAGTCTTCCACAGGACTATTATGTTATGAGGAAAGAGAGAGAAGGAAGAGGTGGGGGTGGTGTAGCTCTGCTGGTAAGAAAAGGCTGGAATTTTGAGGAGATGGTTATTCAAGGCTGTGAAGGTTTCAGTGACTACATAGCAGGTACCGTAACAAATGGAGGGAAAAAAATTATAGTCGTAGTCATATATAATCCCCCACCAATGACAGAAGACCTAGACAGGAATATGATAGCAACAACATGGCCACCATTAACATAATAGAAAGAGCAGCTTCTGTTGCTAGCAGGAATGGATCTGGACTGCTAATTATGGGAGACTTCAAAGAAACTGAACAAAAGGGCGTGGGGAACTTCCGGAATAACAGAATACCAGAAAGCAGAGAGAAATACCAGAGAACCAGGATGAGTACGTCAGGGTGAGAAGAGAAGCAGAGAAAAGTTTTGAAAATGATATAGCAAACAAAGCCAGACCGAACCAAAGCTACTCCACAGTCATATCAGAAGGAAAACAACAGTGAAAGAACAGGTAATGAAACTTAGAACAGGCGAGGACAGGTATACAGAGAATGACAGAGAGGTGTGTGAAGAACTCAACAAGAGGTTCCAGGAGGTCTTCACAATAGAACAAGGTGAGGTCACTGTGCTAGGAGAAAGGGAGGTAAACCAGGCGGCCTTGAAGAGCTCGAAATTACAAGAGAGGTGGTCAAGAGACACCTGCTGAATCTGGATGTTATAAAGGGTGTTGGTCCAGACGGATCGCACCATGGATACTGAAAGAGTGTGCAGAGGCACTTTGCTTGCCACTCTCCATAGTGTATAGTAAGTCACTGGAGATGGGAGACCTACCTGAAATATGGAAATGGCAAATGTGGTCCGAATATACAAAAAGGGCGACAGGCAAGAGGCACTGAATTACAGGCCAGTGTCCTTGACTTGTATACCATGCAAGGTGATGGAGAAGATCATGAGAAAAAACCTGGTAACACATCCAGAGAGAAGGGACTTCGTGACAAATCGCCAACATAGGTTCAGGAGGGTAAATCTTGCCTTACAGGCTGATAGAATTCTAAGAGCAGGTGACAAAGATTAAGCAAGAAAGAGTGGTCTTGGCGGACTGCATTTTCTTGAATTGTCGGAAAGCCTTTGACACAGTACCGCATAAGAGGCTGGTACATAAGCTGGAGAGACAGGCAGGTGT
>NW_025567281.1:0-36263 GCF_020424385.1 Procambarus clarkii | reverse complement strand
AAAGATCACCACCTCCCAAGGGCAACTAGAGCATAGTGAGGGGCTACTCACGTTCTTTCATCAAATTCCTGTTAATATGGGAGAACTCTGTGTCTATGCTTAATGCACAACTTGCCTAAACACGCAAGAGAGATTATACAACCTTAGAACACTTTCCCACCAGGAGATTCGAACCCTAGCCAGCACAGAAGCCTTACAGCAACTGGCATAACTGGTACGCCTTTAACCCACTGCACCACAGCTCAGACCCTTAAAAGAGATGGTAATTTCGGAGTATTTCACCTCCAAAGATCACCACCTCCCAAGGGCAACTAGAGCATAGTGAGGGGCTACTCACGTTCTTTCATCAAATTCCTGTTAATATGGGAGAACTCTGTGTCTATGCTTAATGCACAACTTGCCTAAACACGCAAGAGAGATTATACAACCTTAGAACACTTTCCCACCAGGAGATTCGAACCCTAGCCAGCACAGAAGCCTTACAGCAACTGGCATAACTGGTACGCCTTTAACCCACTGCACCACAGCTCAGACCCTTAAAAGAGATGGTAATTTCGGAGTATTTCACCTCCAAAGATCACCACCTCCCAAGGGCAACTAGAGCATAGTGAGGGGCTACTCACGTTCTTTCATCAAATTCCTGTTAATATGGGAGAACTCTGTGTCTATGCTTAATGCACAACTTGCCTAAACACGCAAGAGAGATTATACAACCTTAGAACACTTTCCCACCAGGAGATTCGAACCCTAGCCAGCACAGAAGCCTTACAGCAACTGGCATAACTGGTACGCCTTTAACCCACTGCACCACAGCTCAGACCCTTAAAAGAGATGGTAATTTCGGAGTATTTCACCTCCAAAGATCACCACCTCCCAAGGGCAACTAGAGCATAGTGAGGGGCTACTCACGTTCTTTCATCAAATTCCTGTTAATATGGGAGAACTCTGTGTCTATGCTTAATGCACAACTTGCCTAAACACGCAAGAGAGATTATACAACCTTAGAACACTTTCCCACCAGGAGATTCGAACCCTAGCCAGCACAGAAGCCTTACAGCAACTGGCATAACTGGTACGCCTTTAACCCACTGCACCACAGCTCAGACCCTTAAAAGAGATGGTAATTTCGGAGTATTTCACCTCCAAAGATCACCACCTCCCAAGGGCAACTAGAGCATAGTGAGGGGCTACTCACGTTCTTTCATCAAATTCCTGTTAATATGGGAGAACTCTGTGTCTATGCTTAATGCACAACTTGCCTAAACACGCAAGAGAGATTATACAACCTTAGAACACTTTCCCACCAGGAGATTCGAACCCTAGCCAGCACAGAAGCCTTACAGCAACTGGCATAACTGGTACGCCTTTAACCCACTGCACCACAGCTCAGACCCTTAAAAGAGATGGTAATTTCGGAGTATTTCACCTCCAAAGATCACCACCTCCCAAGGGCAACTAGAGCATAGTGAGGGGCTACTCACGTTCTTTCATCAAATTCCTGTTAATATGGGAGAACTCTGTGTCTATGCTTAATGCACAACTTGCCTAAACACGCAAGAGAGATTATACAACCTTAGAACACTTTCCCACCAGGAGATTCGAACCCTAGCCAGCACAGAAGCCTTACAGCAACTGGCATAACTGGTACGCCTTTAACCCACTGCACCACAGCTCAGACCCTTAAAAGAGATGGTAATTTCGGAGTATTTCACCTCCAAAGATCACCACCTCCCAAGGGCAACTAGAGCATAGTGAGGGGCTACTCACGTTCTTTCATCAAATTCCTGTTAATATGGGAGAACTCTGTGTCTATGCTTAATGCACAACTTGCCTAAACACGCAAGAGAGATTATACAACCTTAGAACACTTTCCCACCAGGAGATTCGAACCCTAGCCAGCACAGAAGCCTTACAGCAACTGGCATAACTGGTACGCCTTTAACCCACTGCACCACAGCTCAGACCCTTAAAAGAGATGGTAATTTCGGAGTATTTCACCTCCAAAGATCACCACCTCCCAAGGGCAACTAGAGCATAGTGAGGGGCTACTCACGTTCTTTCATCAAATTCCTGTTAATATGGGAGAACTCTGTGTCTATGCTTAATGCACAACTTGCCTAAACACGCAAGAGAGATTATACAACCTTAGAACACTTTCCCACCAGGAGATTCGAACCCTAGCCAGCACAGAAGCCTTACAGCAACTGGCATAACTGGTACGCCTTTAACCCACTGCACCACAGCTCAGACCCTTAAAAGAGATGGTAATTTCGGAGTATTTCACCTCCAAAGATCACCACCTCCCAAGGGCAACTAGAGCATAGTGAGGGGCTACTCACGTTCTTTCATCAAATTCCTGTTAATATGGGAGAACTCTGTGTCTATGCTTAATGCACAACTTGCCTAAACACGCAAGAGAGATTATACAACCTTAGAACACTTTCCCACCAGGAGATTCGAACCCTAGCCAGCACAGAAGCCTTACAGCAACTGGCATAACTGGTACGCCTTTAACCCACTGCACCACAGCTCAGACCCTTAAAAGAGATGGTAATTTCGGAGTATTTCACCTCCAAAGATCACCACCTCCCAAGGGCAACTAGAGCATAGTGAGGGGCTACTCACGTTCTTTCATCAAATTCCTGTTAATATGGGAGAACTCTGTGTCTATGCTTAATGCACAACTTGCCTAAACACGCAAGAGAGATTATACAACCTTAGAACACTTTCCCACCAGGAGATTCGAACCCTAGCCAGCACAGAAGCCTTACAGCAACTGGCATAACTGGTACGCCTTTAACCCACTGCACCACAGCTCAGACCCTTAAAAGAGATGGTAATTTCGGAGTATTTCACCTCCAAAGATCACCACCTCCCAAGGGCAACTAGAGCATAGTGAGGGGCTACTCACGTTCTTTCATCAAATTCCTGTTAATATGGGAGAACTCTGTGTCTATGCTTAATGCACAACTTGCCTAAACACGCAAGAGAGATTATACAACCTTAGAACACTTTCCCACCAGGAGATTCGAACCCTAGCCAGCACAGAAGCCTTACAGCAACTGGCATAACTGGTACGCCTTTAACCCACTGCACCACAGCTCAGACCCTTAAAAGAGATGGTAATTTCGGAGTATTTCACCTCCAAAGATCACCACCTCCCAAGGGCAACTAGAGCATAGTGAGGGGCTACTCACGTTCTTTCATCAAATTCCTGTTAATATGGGAGAACTCTGTGTCTATGCTTAATGCACAACTTGCCTAAACACGCAAGAGAGATTATACAACCTTAGAACACTTTCCCACCAGGAGATTCGAACCCTAGCCAGCACAGAAGCCTTACAGCAACTGGCATAACTGGTACGCCTTTAACCCACTGCACCACAGCTCAGACCCTTAAAAGAGATGGTAATTTCGGAGTATTTCACCTCCAAAGATCACCACCTCCCAAGGGCAACTAGAGCATAGTGAGGGGCTACTCACGTTCTTTCATCAAATTCCTGTTAATATGGGAGAACTCTGTGTCTATGCTTAATGCACAACTTGCCTAAACACGCAAGAGAGATTATACAACCTTAGAACACTTTCCCACCAGGAGATTCGAACCCTAGCCAGCACAGAAGCCTTACAGCAACTGGCATAACTGGTACGCCTTTAACCCACTGCACCACAGCTCAGACCCTTAAAAGAGATGGTAATTTCGGAGTATTTCACCTCCAAAGATCACCACCTCCCAAGGGCAACTAGAGCATAGTGAGGGGCTACTCACGTTCTTTCATCAAATTCCTGTTAATATGGGAGAACTCTGTGTCTATGCTTAATGCACAACTTGCCTAAACACGCAAGAGAGATTATACAACCTTAGAACACTTTCCCACCAGGAGATTCGAACCCTAGCCAGCACAGAAGCCTTACAGCAACTGGCATAACTGGTACGCCTTTAACCCACTGCACCACAGCTCAGACCCTTAAAAGAGATGGTAATTTCGGAGTATTTCACCTCCAAAGATCACCACCTCCCAAGGGCAACTAGAGCATAGTGAGGGGCTACTCACGTTCTTTCATCAAATTCCTGTTAATATGGGAGAACTCTGTGTCTATGCTTAATGCACAACTTGCCTAAACACGCAAGAGAGATTATACAACCTTAGAACACTTTCCCACCAGGAGATTCGAACCCTAGCCAGCACAGAAGCCTTACAGCAACTGGCATAACTGGTACGCCTTTAACCCACTGCACCACAGCTCAGACCCTTAAAAGAGATGGTAATTTCGGAGTATTTCACCTCCAAAGATCACCACCTCCCAAGGGCAACTAGAGCATAGTGAGGGGCTACTCACGTTCTTTCATCAAATTCCTGTTAATATGGGAGAACTCTGTGTCTATGCTTAATGCACAACTTGCCTAAACACGCAAGAGAGATTATACAACCTTAGAACACTTTCCCACCAGGAGATTCGAACCCTAGCCAGCACAGAAGCCTTACAGCAACTGGCATAACTGGTACGCCTTTAACCCACTGCACCACAGCTCAGACCCTTAAAAGAGATGGTAATTTCGGAGTATTTCACCTCCAAAGATCACCACCTCCCAAGGGCAACTAGAGCATAGTGAGGGGCTACTCACGTTCTTTCATCAAATTCCTGTTAATATGGGAGAACTCTGTGTCTATGCTTAATGCACAACTTGCCTAAACACGCAAGAGAGATTATACAACCTTAGAACACTTTCCCACCAGGAGATTCGAACCCTAGCCAGCACAGAAGCCTTACAGCAACTGGCATAACTGGTACGCCTTTAACCCACTGCACCACAGCTCAGACCCTTAAAAGAGATGGTAATTTCGGAGTATTTCACCTCCAAAGATCACCACCTCCCAAGGGCAACTAGAGCATAGTGAGGGGCTACTCACGTTCTTTCATCAAATTCCTGTTAATATGGGAGAACTCTGTGTCTATGCTTAATGCACAACTTGCCTAAACACGCAAGAGAGATTATACAACCTTAGAACACTTTCCCACCAGGAGATTCGAACCCTAGCCAGCACAGAAGCCTTACAGCAACTGGCATAACTGGTACGCCTTTAACCCACTGCACCACAGCTCAGACCCTTAAAAGAGATGGTAATTTCGGAGTATTTCACCTCCAAAGATCACCACCTCCCAAGGGCAACTAGAGCATAGTGAGGGGCTACTCACGTTCTTTCATCAAATTCCTGTTAATATGGGAGAACTCTGTGTCTATGCTTAATGCACAACTTGCCTAAACACGCAAGAGAGATTATACAACCTTAGAACACTTTCCCACCAGGAGATTCGAACCCTAGCCAGCACAGAAGCCTTACAGCAACTGGCATAACTGGTACGCCTTTAACCCACTGCACCACAGCTCAGACCCTTAAAAGAGATGGTAATTTCGGAGTATTTCACCTCCAAAGATCACCACCTCCCAAGGGCAACTAGAGCATAGTGAGGGGCTACTCACGTTCTTTCATCAAATTCCTGTTAATATGGGAGAACTCTGTGTCTATGCTTAATGCACAACTTGCCTAAACACGCAAGAGAGATTATACAACCTTAGAACACTTTCCCACCAGGAGATTCGAACCCTAGCCAGCACAGAAGCCTTACAGCAACTGGCATAACTGGTACGCCTTTAACCCACTGCACCACAGCTCAGACCCTTAAAAGAGATGGTAATTTCGGAGTATTTCACCTCCAAAGATCACCACCTCCCAAGGGCAACTAGAGCATAGTGAGGGGCTACTCACGTTCTTTCATCAAATTCCTGTTAATATGGGAGAACTCTGTGTCTATGCTTAATGCACAACTTGCCTAAACACGCAAGAGAGATTATACAACCTTAGAACACTTTCCCACCAGGAGATTCGAACCCTAGCCAGCACAGAAGCCTTACAGCAACTGGCATAACTGGTACGCCTTTAACCCACTGCACCACAGCTCAGATCCTTAAAAGAGATGGTAATTTCGGAGTATTTCACCTCCAAAGATCACCACCTCCCAAGGGCAACTAGAGCATAGTGAGGGGCTACTCACGTTCTTTCATCAAATTCCTGTTAATATGGGAGAACTCTGTGTCTATGCTTAATGCACAACTTGCCTAAACACGCAAGAGAGATTATACAACCTTAGAACACTTTCCCACCAGGAGATTCGAACCCTAGCCAGCACAGAAGCCTTACAGCAACTGGCATAACTGGTACGCCTTTAACCCACTGCACCACAGCTCAGATCCTTAAAAGAGATGGTAATTTCGGAGTATTTCACCTCCAAAGATCACCACCTCCCAAGGGCAACTAGAGCATAGTGAGGGGCTACTCACGTTCTTTCATCAAATTCCTGTTAATATGGGAGAACTCTGTGTCTATGCTTAATGCACAACTTGCCTAAACACGCAAGAGAGATTATACAACCTTAGAACACTTTCCCACCAGGAGATTCGAACCCTAGCCAGCACAGAAGCCTTACAGCAACTGGCATAACTGGTACGCCTTTAACCCACTGCACCACAGCTCAGACCCTTAAAAGAGATGGTAATTTCGGAGTATTTCACCTCCAAAGATCACCACCTCCCAAGGGCAACTAGAGCATAGTGAGGGGCTACTCACGTTCTTTCATCAAATTCCTGTTAATATGGGAGAACTCTGTGTCTATGCTTAATGCACAACTTGCCTAAACACGCAAGAGAGATTATACAACCTTAGAACACTTTCCCACCAGGAGATTCGAACCCTAGCCAGCACAGAAGCCTTACAGCAACTGGCATAACTGGTACGCCTTTAACCCACTGCACCACAGCTCAGACCCTTAAAAGAGATGGTAATTTCGGAGTATTTCACCTCCAAAGATCACCACCTCCCAAGGGCAACTAGAGCATAGTGAGGGGCTACTCACGTTCTTTCATCAAATTCCTGTTAATATGGGAGAACTCTGTGTCTATGCTTAATGCACAACTTGCCTAAACACGCAAGAGAGATTATACAACCTTAGAACACTTTCCCACCAGGAGATTCGAACCCTAGCCAGCACAGAAGCCTTACAGCAACTGGCATAACTGGTACGCCTTTAACCCACTGCACCACAGCTCAGACCCTTAAAAGAGATGGTAATTTCGGAGTATTTCACCTCCAAAGATCACCACCTCCCAAGGGCAACTAGAGCATAGTGAGGGGCTACTCACGTTCTTTCATCAAATTCCTGTTAATATGGGAGAACTCTGTGTCTATGCTTAATGCACAACTTGCCTAAACACGCAAGAGAGATTATACAACCTTAGAACACTTTCCCACCAGGAGATTCGAACCCTAGCCAGCACAGAAGCCTTACAGCAACTGGCATAACTGGTACGCCTTTAACCCACTGCACCACAGCTCAGATCCTTAAAAGAGATGGTAATTTCGGAGTATTTCACCTCCAAAGATCACCACCTCCCAAGGGCAACTAGAGCATAGTGAGGGGCTACTCACGTTCTTTCATCAAATTCCTGTTAATATGGGAGAACTCTGTGTCTATGCTTAATGCACAACTTGCCTAAACACGCAAGAGAGATTATACAACCTTAGAACACTTTCCCACCAGGAGATTCGAACCCTAGCCAGCACAGAAGCCTTACAGCAACTGGCATAACTGGTACGCCTTTAACCCACTGCACCACAGCTCAGACCCTTAAAAGAGATGGTAATTTCGGAGTATTTCACCTCCAAAGATCACCACCTCCCAAGGGCAACTAGAGCATAGTGAGGGGCTACTCACGTTCTTTCATCAAATTCCTGTTAATATGGGAGAACTCTGTGTCTATGCTTAATGCACAACTTGCCTAAACACGCAAGAGAGATTATACAACCTTAGAACACTTTCCCACCAGGAGATTCGAACCCTAGCCAGCACAGAAGCCTTACAGCAACTGGCATAACTGGTACGCCTTTAACCCACTGCACCACAGCTCAGACCCTTAAAAGAGATGGTAATTTCGGAGTATTTCACCTCCAAAGATCACCACCTCCCAAGGGCAACTAGAGCATAGTGAGGGGCTACTCACGTTCTTTCATCAAATTCCTGTTAATATGGGAGAACTCTGTGTCTATGCTTAATGCACAACTTGCCTAAACACGCAAGAGAGATTATACAACCTTAGAACACTTTCCCACCAGGAGATTCGAACCCTAGCCAGCACAGAAGCCTTACAGCAACTGGCATAACTGGTACGCCTTTAACCCACTGCACCACAGCTCAGACCCTTAAAAGAGATGGTAATTTCGGAGTATTTCACCTCCAAAGATCACCACCTCCCAAGGGCAACTAGAGCATAGTGAGGGGCTACTCACGTTCTTTCATCAAATTCCTGTTAATATGGGAGAACTCTGTGTCTATGCTTAATGCACAACTTGCCTAAACACGCAAGAGAGATTATACAACCTTAGAACACTTTCCCACCAGGAGATTCGAACCCTAGCCAGCACAGAAGCCTTACAGCAACTGGCATAACTGGTACGCCTTTAACCCACTGCACCACAGCTCAGACCCTTAAAAGAGATGGTAATTTCGGAGTATTTCACCTCCAAAGATCACCACCTCCCAAGGGCAACTAGAGCATAGTGAGGGGCTACTCACGTTCTTTCATCAAATTCCTGTTAATATGGGAGAACTCTGTGTCTATGCTTAATGCACAACTTGCCTAAACACGCAAGAGAGATTATACAACCTTAGAACACTTTCCCACCAGGAGATTCGAACCCTAGCCAGCACAGAAGCCTTACAGCAACTGGCATAACTGGTACGCCTTTAACCCACTGCACCACAGCTCAGACCCTTAAAAGAGATGGTAATTTCGGAGTATTTCACCTCCAAAGATCACCACCTCCCAAGGGCAACTAGAGCATAGTGAGGGGCTACTCACGTTCTTTCATCAAATTCCTGTTAATATGGGAGAACTCTGTGTCTATGCTTAATGCACAACTTGCCTAAACACGCAAGAGAGATTATACAACCTTAGAACACTTTCCCACCAGGAGATTCGAACCCTAGCCAGCACAGAAGCCTTACAGCAACTGGCATAACTGGTACGCCTTTAACCCACTGCACCACAGCTCAGATCCTTAAAAGAGATGGTAATTTCGGAGTATTTCACCTCCAAAGATCACCACCTCCCAAGGGCAACTAGAGCATAGTGAGGGGCTACTCACGTTCTTTCATCAAATTCCTGTTAATATGGGAGAACTCTGTGTCTATGCTTAATGCACAACTTGCCTAAACACGCAAGAGAGATTATACAACCTTAGAACACTTTCCCACCAGGAGATTCGAACCCTAGCCAGCACAGAAGCCTTACAGCAACTGGCATAACTGGTACGCCTTTAACCCACTGCACCACAGCTCAGACCCTTAAAAGAGATGGTAATTTCGGAGTATTTCACCTCCAAAGATCACCACCTCCCAAGGGCAACTAGAGCATAGTGAGGGGCTACTCACGTTCTTTCATCAAATTCCTGTTAATATGGGAGAACTCTGTGTCTATGCTTAATGCACAACTTGCCTAAACACGCAAGAGAGATTATACAACCTTAGAACACTTTCCCACCAGGAGATTCGAACCCTAGCCAGCACAGAAGCCTTACAGCAACTGGCATAACTGGTACGCCTTTAACCCACTGCACCACAGCTCAGATCCTTAAAAGAGATGGTAATTTCGGAGTATTTCACCTCCAAAGATCACCACCTCCCAAGGGCAACTAGAGCATAGTGAGGGGCTACTCACGTTCTTTCATCAAATTCCTGTTAATATGGGAGAACTCTGTGTCTATGCTTAATGCACAACTTGCCTAAACACGCAAGAGAGATTATACAACCTTAGAACACTTTCCCACCAGGAGATTCGAACCCTAGCCAGCACAGAAGCCTTACAGCAACTGGCATAACTGGTACGCCTTTAACCCACTGCACCACAGCTCAGACCCTTAAAAGAGATGGTAATTTCGGAGTATTTCACCTCCAAAGATCACCACCTCCCAAGGGCAACTAGAGCATAGTGAGGGGCTACTCACGTTCTTTCATCAAATTCCTGTTAATATGGGAGAACTCTGTGTCTATGCTTAATGCACAACTTGCCTAAACACGCAAGAGAGATTATACAACCTTAGAACACTTTCCCACCAGGAGATTCGAACCCTAGCCAGCACAGAAGCCTTACAGCAACTGGCATAACTGGTACGCCTTTAACCCACTGCACCACAGCTCAGACCCTTAAAAGAGATGGTAATTTCGGAGTATTTCACCTCCAAAGATCACCACCTCCCAAGGGCAACTAGAGCATAGTGAGGGGCTACTCACGTTCTTTCATCAAATTCCTGTTAATATGGGAGAACTCTGTGTCTATGCTTAATGCACAACTTGCCTAAACACGCAAGAGAGATTATACAACCTTAGAACACTTTCCCACCAGGAGATTCGAACCCTAGCCAGCACAGAAGCCTTACAGCAACTGGCATAACTGGTACGCCTTTAACCCACTGCACCACAGCTCAGACCCTTAAAAGAGATGGTAATTTCGGAGTATTTCACCTCCAAAGATCACCACCTCCCAAGGGCAACTAGAGCATAGTGAGGGGCTACTCACGTTCTTTCATCAAATTCCTGTTAATATGGGAGAACTCTGTGTCTATGCTTAATGCACAACTTGCCTAAACACGCAAGAGAGATTATACAACCTTAGAACACTTTCCCACCAGGAGATTCGAACCCTAGCCAGCACAGAAGCCTTACAGCAACTGGCATAACTGGTACGCCTTTAACCCACTGCACCACAGCTCAGACCCTTAAAAGAGATGGTAATTTCGGAGTATTTCACCTCCAAAGATCACCACCTCCCAAGGGCAACTAGAGCATAGTGAGGGGCTACTCACGTTCTTTCATCAAATTCCTGTTAATATGGGAGAACTCTGTGTCTATGCTTAATGCACAACTTGCCTAAACACGCAAGAGAGATTATACAACCTTAGAACACTTTCCCACCAGGAGATTCGAACCCTAGCCAGCACAGAAGCCTTACAGCAACTGGCATAACTGGTACGCCTTTAACCCACTGCACCAGCTCAGACCCTTAAAAGAGATGGTAATTTCGGAGTATTTCACCTCCAAAGATCACCACCTCCCAAGGGCAACTAGAGCATAGTGAGGGGCTACTCACGTTCTTTCATCAAATTCCTGTTAATATGGGAGAACTCTGTGTCTATGCTTAATGCACAACTTGCCTAAACACGCAAGAGAGATTATACAACCTTAGAACACTTTCCCACCAGGAGATTCGAACCCTAGCCAGCACAGCCTTACAGAACTGGCATAACTTACGAATAACCCACTGCACCACAGCTCAGACCCTTAAAAGAGATGGTAATTTCGGAGTATTTCACCTCCAAAGATCACCACCTCCCAAGGGCAACTAGAGCATAGTGAGGGGCTACTCACGCTCTTTCATCAAATTCCTGTTAATATGGGAGAACTCTGTGTCTATACCTAATTCAAAACTTGCCTAAACACGCAAGAGAGATTATACAACCTTAGAACACTTTCCCACCAGGAGATTCGAACCCTAGCCAGCACAGAAGCCTTACAGCAACTGGCATAACTGGTACGCCTTAAACCCACTGCACCACAGCTTAGACCCTTAAAAGAGATGGTAATTTCGGAGTATTTCACCACCTGCCAAGGGCAACTAGAGCATAGTGAGGGGCTACTCACGTTCATTCATCAAATTCCTGTTAATATGGGAGAACTCTGTGTCTATACCTAATTCAAAACTTGCCTAAACACGCAAGAGAGATTATACAACTTTAGAACACTTTCCCACCAGGAGATTCGAACCCTAGCCAGCACAGAAGCCTTACAGCAACTGGCATAACTGGTACGCCTTTAACCCACTGCACCACAGCTCAGACCCTTAAAAGAGATGGTAATTTCGGAGTATTTCACCTCCAAAGATCACCACCTCCCAAGGGCAACTAGAGCATAGTGAGGGGCTACTCACGTTCTTTCATCAAATTCCTGTTAATATGGGAGAACTCTGTGTCTATGCTTAATGCACAACTTGCCTAAACACGCAAGAGAGATTATACAACCTTAGAACACTTTCCCACCAGGAGATTCGAACCCTAGCCAGCACAGAAGCCTTACAGCAACTGGCATAACTGGTACGCCTTTAACCCACTGCACCACAGCTCAGACCTTTAAAAGAGATGGTAATTTCGGAGTATTTCACCTCCAAAGATCACCACCTCCCAAGGGCAACTAGAGCATAGTGAGGGGCTACTCACGTTCTTTCATCAAATTCCTGTTAATATGGGAGAACTCTGTGTCTATGCTTAATGCACAACTTGCCTAAACACGCAAGAGAGATTATACAACCTTAGAACACTTTCCCACCAGGAGATTCGAACCCTAGCCAGCACAGAAGCCTTACAGCAACTGGCATAACTGGTACGCCTTTAACCCACTGCACCACAGCTCAGACCCTTAAAAGAGATGGTAATTTCGGAGTATTTCACCTCCAAAGATCACCACCTCCCAAGGGCAACTAGAGCATAGTGAGGGGCTACTCACGTTCTTTCATCAAATTCCTGTTAATATGGGAGAACTCTGTGTCTATGCTTAATGCACAACTTGCCTAAACACGCAAGAGAGATTATACAACCTTAGAACACTTTCCCACCAGGAGATTCGAACCCTAGCCAGCACAGAAGCCTTACAGCAACTGGCATAACTGGTACGCCTTTAACCCACTGCACCACAGCTCAGACCCTTAAAAGAGATGGTAATTTCGGAGTATTTCACCTCCAAAGATCACCACCTCCCAAGGGCAACTAGAGCATAGTGAGGGGCTACTCACGTTCTTTCATCAAATTCCTGTTAATATGGGAGAACTCTGTGTCTATGCTTAATGCACAACTTGCCTAAACACGCAAGAGAGATTATACAACCTTAGAACACTTTCCCACCAGGAGATTCGAACCCTAGCCAGCACAGAAGCCTTACAGCAACTGGCATAACTGGTACGCCTTTAACCCACTGCACCACAGCTCAGACCCTTAAAAGAGATGGTAATTTCGGAGTATTTCACCTCCAAAGATCACCACCTCCCAAGGGCAACTAGAGCATAGTGAGGGGCTACTCACGTTCTTTCATCAAATTCCTGTTAATATGGGAGAACTCTGTGTCTATGCTTAATGCACAACTTGCCTAAACACGCAAGAGAGATTATACAACCTTAGAACACTTTCCCACCAGGAGATTCGAACCCTAGCCAGCACAGAAGCCTTACAGCAACTGGCATAACTGGTACGCCTTTAACCCACTGCACCACAGCTCAGACCCTTAAAAGAGATGGTAATTTCGGAGTATTTCACCTCCAAAGATCACCACCTCCCAAGGGCAACTAGAGCATAGTGAGGGGCTACTCACGTTCTTTCATCAAATTCCTGTTAATATGGGAGAACTCTGTGTCTATGCTTAATGCACAACTTGCCTAAACACGCAAGAGAGATTATACAACCTTAGAACACTTTCCCACCAGGAGATTCGAACCCTAGCCAGCACAGAAGCCTTACAGCAACTGGCATAACTGGTACGCCTTTAACCCACTGCACCACAGCTCAGACCCTTAAAAGAGATGGTAATTTCGGAGTATTTCACCTCCAAAGATCACCACCTCCCAAGGGCAACTAGAGCATAGTGAGGGGCTACTCACGTTCTTTCATCAAATTCCTGTTAATATGGGAGAACTCTGTGTCTATGCTTAATGCACAACTTGCCTAAACACGCAAGAGAGATTATACAACCTTAGAACACTTTCCCACCAGGAGATTCGAACCCTAGCCAGCACAGAAGCCTTACAGCAACTGGCATAACTGGTACGCCTTTAACCCACTGCACCACAGCTCAGACCCTTAAAAGAGATGGTAATTTCGGAGTATTTCACCTCCAAAGATCACCACCTCCCAAGGGCAACTAGAGCATAGTGAGGGGCTACTCACGTTCTTTCATCAAATTCCTGTTAATATGGGAGAACTCTGTGTCTATGCTTAATGCACAACTTGCCTAAACACGCAAGAGAGATTATACAACCTTAGAACACTTTCCCACCAGGAGATTCGAACCCTAGCCAGCACAGAAGCCTTACAGCAACTGGCATAACTGGTACGCCTTTAACCCACTGCACCACAGCTCAGACCCTTAAAAGAGATGGTAATTTCGGAGTATTTCACCTCCAAAGATCACCACCTCCCAAGGGCAACTAGAGCATAGTGAGGGGCTACTCACGTTCTTTCATCAAATTCCTGTTAATATGGGAGAACTCTGTGTCTATGCTTAATGCACAACTTGCCTAAACACGCAAGAGAGATTATACAACCTTAGAACACTTTCCCACCAGGAGATTCGAACCCTAGCCAGCACAGAAGCCTTACAGCAACTGGCATAACTGGTACGCCTTTAACCCACTGCACCACAGCTCAGACCCTTAAAAGAGATGGTAATTTCGGAGTATTTCACCTCCAAAGATCACCACCTCCCAAGGGCAACTAGAGCATAGTGAGGGGCTACTCACGTTCTTTCATCAAATTCCTGTTAATATGGGAGAACTCTGTGTCTATGCTTAATGCACAACTTGCCTAAACACGCAAGAGAGATTATACAACCTTAGAACACTTTCCCACCAGGAGATTCGAACCCTAGCCAGCACAGAAGCCTTACAGCAACTGGCATAACTGGTACGCCTTTAACCCACTGCACCACAGCTCAGACCCTTAAAAGAGATGGTAATTTCGGAGTATTTCACCTCCAAAGATCACCACCTCCCAAGGGCAACTAGAGCATAGTGAGGGGCTACTCACGTTCTTTCATCAAATTCCTGTTAATATGGGAGAACTCTGTGTCTATGCTTAATGCACAACTTGCCTAAACACGCAAGAGAGATTATACAACCTTAGAACACTTTCCCACCAGGAGATTCGAACCCTAGCCAGCACAGAAGCCTTACAGCAACTGGCATAACTGGTACGCCTTTAACCCACTGCACCACAGCTCAGACCCTTAAAAGAGATGGTAATTTCGGAGTATTTCACCTCCAAAGATCACCACCTCCCAAGGGCAACTAGAGCATAGTGAGGGGCTACTCACGTTCTTTCATCAAATTCCTGTTAATATGGGAGAACTCTGTGTCTATGCTTAATGCACAACTTGCCTAAACACGCAAGAGAGATTATACAACCTTAGAACACTTTCCCACCAGGAGATTCGAACCCTAGCCAGCACAGAAGCCTTACAGCAACTGGCATAACTGGTACGCCTTTAACCCACTGCACCACAGCTCAGACCCTTAAAAGAGATGGTAATTTCGGAGTATTTCACCTCCAAAGATCACCACCTCCCAAGGGCAACTAGAGCATAGTGAGGGGCTACTCACGTTCTTTCATCAAATTCCTGTTAATATGGGAGAACTCTGTGTCTATGCTTAATGCACAACTTGCCTAAACACGCAAGAGAGATTATACAACCTTAGAACACTTTCCCACCAGGAGATTCGAACCCTAGCCAGCACAGAAGCCTTACAGCAACTGGCATAACTGGTACGCCTTTAACCCACTGCACCACAGCTCAGACCCTTAAAAGAGATGGTAATTTCGGAGTATTTCACCTCCAAAGATCACCACCTCCCAAGGGCAACTAGAGCATAGTGAGGGGCTACTCACGTTCTTTCATCAAATTCCTGTTAATATGGGAGAACTCTGTGTCTATGCTTAATGCACAACTTGCCTAAACACGCAAGAGAGATTATACAACCTTAGAACACTTTCCCACCAGGAGATTCGAACCCTAGCCAGCACAGAAGCCTTACAGCAACTGGCATAACTGGTACGCCTTTAACCCACTGCACCACAGCTCAGACCCTTAAAAGAGATGGTAATTTCGGAGTATTTCACCTCCAAAGATCACCACCTCCCAAGGGCAACTAGAGCATAGTGAGGGGCTACTCACGTTCTTTCATCAAATTCCTGTTAATATGGGAGAACTCTGTGTCTATGCTTAATGCACAACTTGCCTAAACACGCAAGAGAGATTATACAACCTTAGAACACTTTCCCACCAGGAGATTCGAACCCTAGCCAGCACAGAAGCCTTACAGCAACTGGCATAACTGGTACGCCTTTAACCCACTGCACCACAGCTCAGACCCTTAAAAGAGATGGTAATTTCGGAGTATTTCACCTCCAAAGATCACCACCTCCCAAGGGCAACTAGAGCATAGTGAGGGGCTACTCACGTTCTTTCATCAAATTCCTGTTAATATGGGAGAACTCTGTGTCTATGCTTAATGCACAACTTGCCTAAACACGCAAGAGAGATTATACAACCTTAGAACACTTTCCCACCAGGAGATTCGAACCCTAGCCAGCACAGAAGCCTTACAGCAACTGGCATAACTGGTACGCCTTTAACCCACTGCACCACAGCTCAGACCCTTAAAAGAGATGGTAATTTCGGAGTATTTCACCTCCAAAGATCACCACCTCCCAAGGGCAACTAGAGCATAGTGAGGGGCTACTCACGTTCTTTCATCAAATTCCTGTTAATATGGGAGAACTCTGTGTCTATGCTTAATGCACAACTTGCCTAAACACGCAAGAGAGATTATACAACCTTAGAACACTTTCCCACCAGGAGATTCGAACCCTAGCCAGCACAGAAGCCTTACAGCAACTGGCATAACTGGTACGCCTTTAACCCACTGCACCACAGCTCAGACCCTTAAAAGAGATGGTAATTTCGGAGTATTTCACCTCCAAAGATCACCACCTCCCAAGGGCAACTAGAGCATAGTGAGGGGCTACTCACGTTCTTTCATCAAATTCCTGTTAATATGGGAGAACTCTGTGTCTATGCTTAATGCACAACTTGCCTAAACACGCAAGAGAGATTATACAACCTTAGAACACTTTCCCACCAGGAGATTCGAACCCTAGCCAGCACAGAAGCCTTACAGCAACTGGCATAACTGGTACGCCTTTAACCCACTGCACCACAGCTCAGACCCTTAAAAGAGATGGTAATTTCGGAGTATTTCACCTCCAAAGATCACCACCTCCCAAGGGCAACTAGAGCATAGTGAGGGGCTACTCACGTTCTTTCATCAAATTCCTGTTAATATGGGAGAACTCTGTGTCTATGCTTAATGCACAACTTGCCTAAACACGCAAGAGAGATTATACAACCTTAGAACACTTTCCCACCAGGAGATTCGAACCCTAGCCAGCACAGAAGCCTTACAGCAACTGGCATAACTGGTACGCCTTTAACCCACTGCACCACAGCTCAGACCCTTAAAAGAGATGGTAATTTCGGAGTATTTCACCTCCAAAGATCACCACCTCCCAAGGGCAACTAGAGCATAGTGAGGGGCTACTCACGTTCTTTCATCAAATTCCTGTTAATATGGGAGAACTCTGTGTCTATGCTTAATGCACAACTTGCCTAAACACGCAAGAGAGATTATACAACCTTAGAACACTTTCCCACCAGGAGATTCGAACCCTAGCCAGCACAGAAGCCTTACAGCAACTGGCATAACTGGTACGCCTTTTACCCACTGCACCACAGCTCAGACCCTTAAAAGAGATGGTGGAAATTTCGGAGCATTTCACCTCCAAAGATCACCACCTCCCAAGGGCAACTAGAGCATAGTGAGGGGCTACTCACGTTCTTTCATCAAATTCCTGTTAATATGGGAGAACTCTGTGTCTATGCTTAATGCACAACTTGCCTAAACACGCAAGAGAGATTATACAACCTTAGAACACTTTCCCACGAGGACATTCGAACCCTAGCCAGCACAGAAGCCTTACAACAACTGGCATAACTCTTATGCCTTTAGCCCACTGCACCACAGCTCAGACCCTTAAAAAAGTTGGTAATTTCGGAGAATTTAACCTCCAAAGATCAACACCTCCCAAGGGCAACTAGAGCATAGTGAGGGAATACTCATGTTCTTTCATCAAATTCCTGTTAATATGGGAGAACTCTGTGTCTATGCTTAATGCACAACTTGCCTAAACACGCAAGAGAGATTATACAACCTTAGAACACTTTCCCACCAGGAGATTCGAACCCTAGCCAGCACAGAAGCCTTACAGCAACTGGCATAACTGGTACGCCTTAAACCCACTGCACCACAGCTCAGACCCTTAAAAGAGATGGTAATTTCGGAGTATTTCACCTCCAAAGATCACCACCTCCCAAGGGCAACTAGAGCATAGTGAGGGGCTACTCACGTTCTTTCATCAAATTCCTGTTAATATGGGAGAACTCTGTGTCTATGCTTAATGCACAACTTGCCTAAACACGCAAGAGAGATTATACAACCTTAGAACACTTTCCCACCAGGAGATTCGAACCCTAGCCAGCACAGAAGCCTTACAGCAACTGGCATAACTGGTACGCCTTTAACCCACTGCACCACAGCTCAGACCCTTAAAGGAGATGGTAATTTCGGAGTATTTCACCTCCAAAGATCACCACCTCCCAAGGGCAACTAGAGCATAGTGAGGGGCTACTCACGTTCTTTCATCAAATTCCTGTTAATATGGGAGAACTCTGTGTCTATGCTTAATGCACAACTTGCCTAAACACGCAAGAGAGATTATACAACCTTAGAACACTTTCCCACCAGGAGATTCGAACCCTAGCCAGCTCAGAAGCCTTACAGCAACTGGCATAACTGGCACGCCTTTAACCCACTGCACCACAGCTCAGACCCTTAAAAGAGATGGTAATTTCGGAGTATTTCACCTCCAAAGATCACCACCTCCCAAGGGCAACTAGAGCATAGTGAGGGGCTACTCACGTTCTTTCATCAAATTCCTGTTAATATGGGAGAACTCTGTGTCTATGCTTAATGCACAACTTGCCTAAACACGCAAGAGAGATTATACAACCTTAGAACACTTTCCCACCAGGAGATTCGAACCCTAGCCAGCACAGAAGCCTTACAGCAACTGGCATAACTGGTACGCCTTTAACCCACTGCACCACAGCTCAGACCCTTAAAAGAGATGGTAATTTCGGAGTATTTCACCTCCAAAGATCACCACCTCCCAAGGGCAACTAGAGCATAGTGAGGGGCTACTCACGTTCTTTCATCAAATTCCTGTTAATATGGGAGAACTCTGTGTCTATGCTTAATGCACAACTTGCCTAAACACGCAAGAGAGATTATACAACCTTAGAACACTTTCCCACCAGGAGATTCGAACCCTAGCCAGCACAGAAGCCTTACAGCAACTGGCATAACTGGTACGCCTTTAACCCACTGCACCACAGCTCAGACCCTTAAAAGAGATGGTAATTTCGGAGTATTTCACCTCCAAAGATCACCACCTCCCAAGGGCAACTAGAGCATAGTGAGGGGCTACTCACGTTCTTTCATCAAATTCCTGTTAATATGGGAGAACTCTGTGTCTATGCTTAATGCACAACTTGCCTAAACACGCAAGAGAGATTATACAACCTTAGAACACTTTCCCACCAGGAGATTCGAACCCTAGCCAGCACAGAAGCCTTACAGCAACTGGCATAACTGGTACGCCTTTAACCCACTGCACCACAGCTCAGACCCTTAAAAGAGATGGTAATTTCGGAGTATTTCACCTCCAAAGATCACCACCTCCCAAGGGCAACTAGAGCATAGTGAGGGGCTACTCACGTTCTTTCATCAAATTCCTGTTAATATGGGAGAACTCTGTGTCTATGCTTAATGCACAACTTGCCTAAACACGCAAGAGAGATTATACAACCTTAGAACACTTTCCCACCAGGAGATTCGAACCCTAGCCAGCACAGAAGCCTTACAGCAACTGGCATAACTGGTACGCCTTTAACCCACTGCACCACAGCTCAGACCCTTAAAAGAGATGGTAATTTCGGAGTATTTCACCTCCAAAGATCACCACCTCCCAAGGGCAACTAGAGCATAGTGAGGGGCTACTCACGTTCTTTCATCAAATTCCTGTTAATATGGGAGAACTCTGTGTCTATGCTTAATGCACAACTTGCCTAAACACGCAAGAGAGATTATACAACCTTAGAACACTTTCCCACCAGGAGATTCGAACCCTAGCCAGCACAGAAGCCTTACAGCAACTGGCATAACTGGTACGCCTTTAACCCACTGCACCACAGCTCAGACCCTTAAAAGAGATGGTAATTTCGGAGTATTTCACCTCCAAAGATCACCACCTCCCAAGGGCAACTAGAGCATAGTGAGGGGCTACTCACGTTCTTTCATCAAATTCCTGTTAATATGGGAGAACTCTGTGTCTATGCTTAATGCACAACTTGCCTAAACACGCAAGAGAGATTATACAACCTTAGAACACTTTCCCACCAGGAGATTCGAACCCTAGCCAGCACAGAAGCCTTACAGCAACTGGCATAACTGGTACGCCTTTAACCCACTGCACCACAGCTCAGACCCTTAAAAGAGATGGTAATTTCGGAGTATTTCACCTCCAAAGATCACCACCTCCCAAGGGCAACTAGAGCATAGTGAGGGGCTACTCACGTTCTTTCATCAAATTCCTGTTAATATGGGAGAACTCTGTGTCTATGCTTAATGCACAACTTGCCTAAACACGCAAGAGAGATTATACAACCTTAGAACACTTTCCCACCAGGAGATTCGAACCCTAGCGATCACAGAAGCCTTACAGCAACTGGCATAACTGGTACGCCTTTAACCCACTGCACCACAGCTCAGACCCTTAAAAGAGATGGTAATTTCGGAGTATTTCACCTCCAAAGATCACCACCTCCCAAGGTCAACTAGAGCATAGTGAGGGGCTACTCACGTTCTTTCATCAAATTCCTGTTAATATCGGAGAACTCTGTGTCTATGTTTAATGCACAACTTGCCTAAACACGCAAGAGAGATTATACAACCTTAGAACACTTTCCCACCAGGAGATTCGAACCCTAGCCAGCACAGAAGCCTTACAGCAACTGGCATAACTGGTACGCCTTTAACCCACTGCACCACAGCTCAGACCCTTAAAAGAGATGGTAATTTCGGAGTATTTCACCTCCAAAGATCACCACCTCCCAAGGGCAACTAGAGCATAGTGAGGGGCTACTCACGTTCTTTCATCAAATTCCTGTTAATATGGGAGAACTCTGTGTCTATGCTTAATGCACAACTTGCCTAAACACGCAAGAGAGATTATACAACCTTAGAACACTTTCCCACCAGGAGATTCGAACCCTAGCCAGCACAGAAGCCTTACAGCAACTGGCATAACTGGTACGCCTTTAACCCACTGCACCACATCTCAGATCCTTAAAAGAGATGGTAATTTCGGAGTATTTCACCTCCAAAGATCACCACCTCCCAAGGGCAACTAGAGCATAGTGAGGGGCTACTCACGTTCTTTCATCAAATTCCTGTTAATATGGGAGAACTCTGTGTCTATGCTTAATGCACAACTTGCCTAAACACGCAAGAGAGATTATACAACCTTAGAACACTTTCCCACCAGGAGATTCGAACCCTAGCCAGCACAGAAGCCTTACAGCAACTGGCATAACTGGTACGCCTTTAACCAACTGCACCACAGCTCAGACCCTTAAAAGAGATGGTAATTTCGGAGTATTTCACCTCTAAAGATCACCACCTCCCAAGGGCAACTAGAGCATAGTGAGGGGCTACTCACGTTCTTTCATCAAATTCCTGTTAATATGGGAGAACTCTGTGTCTATGCTTAATGCACAACTTGCCTAAACACGCAAGAGAGATTATACAACCTTAGAACACTTTCCCACCAGGAGATTCGAACCCTAGCCAGCACAGAAGCCTTACAGCAACTGGCATAACTGGTACGCCTTTAACCCACTGCACCACAGCTCAGACCTTTAAAAGAGATGGTAATTTCGGAGTATTTCACCTCCAAAGATCACCACCTCCCAAGGGCAACTAGAGCATAGTGAGGGGCTACTCACGTTCTTTCATCAAATTCCTGTTAATATGGGAGAACTCTGTGTCTATGCTTAATGCACAACTTGCCTAAACACGCAAGAGAGATTATACAACCTTAGAACACTTTCCCACCAGGAGATTCGAACCCTAGCCAGCACAGAAGCCTTACAGCAACTGGCATAACTGGTACGCCTTTAACCCACTGCACCACAGCTCAGACCCTTAAAAGAGATGGTAATTTCGGAGTATTTCACCTCCAAAGATCACCACCTCCCAAGGGCAACTAGAGCATAGTGAGGGGCTACTCACGTTCTTTCATCAAATTCCTGTTAATATGGGAGAACTCTGTGTCTATGCTTAATGCACAACTTGCCTAAACACGCAAGAGAGATTATACAACCTTAGAACACTTTCCCACCAGGAGATTCGAACCCTAGCCAGCACAGAAGCCTTACAGCAACTGGCATAACTGGTACGCCTTTAACCCACTGCACCACAGCTCAGACCCTTAAAAGAGATGGTAATTTCGGAGTATTTCACCTCCAAAGATCACCACCTCCCAAGGGCAACTAGAGCATAGTGAGGGGCTACTCACGTTCTTTCATCAAATTCCTGTTAATATGGGAGAACTCTGTGTCTATGCTTAATGCACAACTTGCCTAAACACGCAAGAGAGATTATACAACCTTAGAACACTTTCCCACCAGGAGATTCGAACCCTAGCCAGCACAGAAGCCTTACAGCAACTGGCATAACTGGTACGCCTTAAACCCACTGCACCACAGCTCAGACCCTTAAAAGAGATGGTAATTTCGGAGTATTTCACCTCCAAAGATCACCACCTCCCAAGGGCAACTAGAGCATAGTGAGGGGCTACTCACGTTCTTTCATCAAATTCCTGTTAATATGGGAGAACTCTGTGTCTATGCTTAATGCACAACTTGCCTAAACACGCAAGAGAGATTATACAACCTTAGAACACTTTCCCACCAGGAGATTCGAACCCTAGCCAGCACAGAAGCCTTACAGCAACTGGCATAACTGGTACGCCTTAAACCCACTGCACCACAGCTCAGACCCTTAAAAGAGATGGTAATTTCGGAGTATTTCACCTCCAAAGATCACCACCTCCCAAGGGCAACTAGAGCATAGTGAGGGGCTACTCACGTTCTTTCATCAAATTCCTGTTAATATGGGAGAACTCTGTGTCTATGCTTAATGCACAACTTGCCTAAACACGCAAGAGAGATTATACAACCTTAGAACACTTTCCCACCAGGAGATTCGAACCCTAGCCAGCACAGAAGCCTTACAGCAACTGGCATAACTGGTACGCCTTTAACCCACTGCACCACAGCTCAGACCCTTAAAAGAGATGGTAATTTCGGAGTATTTCACCTCCAAAGATCACCACCTCCCAAGGGCAACTAGAGCATAGTGAGGGGCTACTCACGTTCTTTCATCAAATTCCTGTTAATATGGGAGAACTCTGTGTCTATGCTTAATGCACAACTTGCCTAAACACGCAAGAGAGATTATACAACCTTAGAACACTTTCCCACCAGGAGATTCGAACCCTAGCCAGCACAGAAGCCTTACAGCAACTGGCATAACTGGTACGCCTTTAACCCACTGCACCACAGCTCAGACCCTTAAAAGAGATGGTAATTTCGGAGTATTTCACCTCCAAAGATCACCACCTCCCAAGGGCAACTAGAGCATAGTGAGGGGCTACTCACGTTCTTTCATCAAATTCCTGTTAATATGGGAGAACTCTGTGTCTATGCTTAATGCACAACTTGCCTAAACACGCAAGAGAGATTATACAACCTTAGAACACTTTCCCACCAGGAGATTCGAACCCTAGCCAGCACAGAAGCCTTACAGCAACTGGCATAACTGGTACGCCTTTAACCCACTGCACCACAGCTCAGACCCTTAAAAGAGATGGTAATTTCGGAGTATTTCACCTCCAAAGATCACCACCTCCCAAGGGCAACTAGAGCATAGTGAGGGGCTACTCACGTTCTTTCATCAAATTCCTGTTAATATGGGAGAACTCTGTGTCTATGCTTAATGCACAACTTGCCTAAACACGCAAGAGAGATTATACAACCTTAGAACACTTTCCCACCAGGAGATTCGAACCCTAGCCAGCACAGAAGCCTTACAGCAACTGGCATAACTGGTACGCCTTTAACCCACTGCACCACAGCTCAGACCCTTAAAAGAGATGGTAATTTCGGAGTATTTCACCTCCAAAGATCACCACCTCCCAAGGGCAACTAGAGCATAGTGAGGGGCTACTCACGTTCTTTCATCAAATTCCTGTTAATATGGGAGAACTCTGTGTCTATGCTTAATGCACAACTTGCCTAAACACGCAAGAGAGATTATACAACCTTAGAACACTTTCCCACCAGGAGATTCGAACCCTAGCCAGCACAGAAGCCTTACAGCAACTGGCATAACTGGTACGCCTTTAACCCACTGCACCACAGCTCAGACCCTTAAAAGAGATGGTAATTTCGGAGTATTTCACCTCCAAAGATCACCACCTCCCAAGGGCAACTAGAGCATAGTGAGGGGCTACTCACGTTCTTTCATCAAATTCCTGTTAATATGGGAGAACTCTGTGTCTATGCTTAATGCACAACTTGCCTAAACACGCAAGAGAGATTATACAACCTTAGAACACTTTCCCACCAGGAGATTCGAACCCTAGCCAGCACAGAAGCCTTACAGCAACTGGCATAACTGGTACGCCTTTAACCCACTGCACCACAGCTCAGACCCTTAAAAGAGATGGTAATTTCGGAGTATTTCACCTCCAAAGATCACCACCTCCCAAGGGCAACTAGAGCATAGTGAGGGGCTACTCACGTTCTTTCATCAAATTCCTGTTAATATGGGAGAACTCTGTGTCTATGCTTAATGCACAACTTGCCTAAACACGCAAGAGAGATTATACAACCTTAGAACACTTTCCCACCAGGAGATTCGAACCCTAGCCAGCACAGAAGCCTTACAGCAACTGGCATAACTGGTACGCCTTTAACCCACTGCACCACAGCTCAGACCCTTAAAAGAGATGGTAATTTCGGAGTATTTCACCTCCAAAGATCACCACCTCCCAAGGGCAACTAGAGCATAGTGAGGGGCTACTCACGTTCTTTCATCAAATTCCTGTTAATATGGGAGAACTCTGTGTCTATGCTTAATGCACAACTTGCCTAAACACGCAAGAGAGATTATACAACCTTAGAACACTTTCCCACCAGGAGATTCGAACCCTAGCCAGCACAGAAGCCTTACAGCAACTGGCATAACTGGTACGCCTTTAACCCACTGCACCACAGCTCAGACCCTTAAAAGAGATGGTAATTTCGGAGTATTTCACCTCCAAAGATCACCACCTCCCAAGGGCAACTAGAGCATAGTGAGGGGCTACTCACGTTCTTTCATCAAATTCCTGTTAATATGGGAGAACTCTGTGTCTATGCTTAATGCACAACTTGCCTAAACACGCAAGAGAGATTATACAACCTTAGAACACTTTCCCACCAGGAGATTCGAACCCTAGCCAGCACAGAAGCCTTACAGCAACTGGCATAACTGGTACGCCTTTAACCCACTGCACCACAGCTCAGACCCTTAAAAGAGATGGTAATTTCGGAGTATTTCACCTCCAAAGATCACCACCTCCCAAGGGCAACTAGAGCATAGTGAGGGGCTACTCACGTTCTTTCATCAAATTCCTGTTAATATGGGAGAACTCTGTGTCTATGCTTAATGCACAACTTGCCTAAACACGCAAGAGAGATTATACAACCTTAGAACACTTTCCCACCAGGAGATTCGAACCCTAGCCAGCACAGAAGCCTTACAGCAACTGGCATAACTGGTACGCCTTTAACCCACTGCACCACAGCTCAGACCCTTAAAAGAGATGGTAATTTCGGAGTATTTCACCTCCAAAGATCACCACCTCCCAAGGGCAACTAGAGCATAGTGAGGGGCTACTCACGTTCTTTCATCAAATTCCTGTTAATATGGGAGAACTCTGTGTCTATGCTTAATGCACAACTTGCCTAAACACGCAAGAGAGATTATACAACCTTAGAACACTTTCCCACCAGGAGATTCGAACCCTAGCCAGCACAGAAGCCTTACAGCAACTGGCATAACTGGTACGCCTTTAACCCACTGCACCACAGCTCAGACCCTTAAAAGAGATGGTAATTTCGGAGTATTTCACCTCCAAAGATCACCACCTCCCAAGGGCAACTAGAGCATAGTGAGGGGCTACTCACGTTCTTTCATCAAATTCCTGTTAATATGGGAGAACTCTGTGTCTATGCTTAATGCACAACTTGCCTAAACACGCAAGAGAGATTATACAACCTTAGAACACTTTCCCACCAGGAGATTCGAACCCTAGCCAGCACAGAAGCCTTACAGCAACTGGCATAACTGGTACGCCTTTAACCCACTGCACCACAGCTCAGACCCTTAAAAGAGATGGTAATTTCGGAGTATTTCACCTCCAAAGATCACCACCTCCCAAGGGCAACTAGAGCATAGTGAGGGGCTACTCACGTTCTTTCATCAAATTCCTGTTAATATGGGAGAACTCTGTGTCTATGCTTAATGCACAACTTGCCTAAACACGCAAGAGAGATTATACAACCTTAGAACACTTTCCCACCAGGAGATTCGAACCCTAGCCAGCACAGAAGCCTTACAGCAACTGGCATAACTGGTACGCCTTTAACCCACTGCACCACAGCTCAGACCCTTAAAAGAGATGGTAATTTCGGAGTATTTCACCTCCAAAGATCACCACCTCCCAAGGGCAACTAGAGCATAGTGAGGGGCTACTCACGTTCTTTCATCAAATTCCTGTTAATATGGGAGAACTCTGTGTCTATGCTTAATGCACAACTTGCCTAAACACGCAAGAGAGATTATACAACCTTAGAACACTTTCCCACCAGGAGATTCGAACCCTAGCCAGCACAGAAGCCTTACAGCAACTGGCATAACTGGTACGCCTTTAACCCACTGCACCACAGCTCAGACCCTTAAAAGAGATGGTAATTTCGGAGTATTTCACCTCCAAAGATCACCACCTCCCAAGGGCAACTAGAGCATAGTGAGGGGCTACTCACGTTCTTTCATCAAATTCCTGTTAATATGGGAGAACTCTGTGTCTATGCTTAATGCACAACTTGCCTAAACACGCAAGAGAGATTATACAACCTTAGAACACTTTCCCACCAGGAGATTCGAACCCTAGCCAGCACAGAAGCCTTACAGCAACTGGCATAACTGGTACGCCTTAAACCCACTGCACCACAGCTCAGACCCTTAAAAGAGATGGTAATTTCGGAGTATTTCACCTCCAAAGATCACCACCTCCCAAGGGCAACTAGAGCATAGTGAGGGGCTACTCACGTTCTTTCATCAAATTCCTGTTAATATGGGAGAACTCTGTGTCTATGCTTAATGCACAACTTGCCTAAACACGCAAGAGAGATTATACAACCTTAGAACACTTTCCCACCAGGAGATTCGAACCCTAGCCAGCACAGAAGCCTTACAGCAACTGGCATAACTGGTACGCCTTTAACCCACTGCACCACAGCTCAGACCCTTAAAAGAGATGGTAATTTCGGAGTATTTCACCTCCAAAGATCACCACCTCCCAAGGGCAACTAGAGCATAGTGAGGGGCTACTCACGTTCTTTCATCAAATTCCTGTTAATATGGGAGAACTCTGTGTCTATGCTTAATGCACAACTTGCCTAAACACGCAAGAGAGATTATACAACCTTAGAACACTTTCCCACCAGGAGATTCGAACCCTAGCCAGCACAGAAGCCTTACAGCAACTGGCATAACTGGTACGCCTTTAACCCACTGCACCACAGCTCAGACCCTTAAAAGAGATGGTAATTTCGGAGTATTTCACCTCCAAAGATCACCACCTCCCAAGGGCAACTAGAGCATAGTGAGGGGCTACTCACGTTCTTTCATCAAATTCCTGTTAATATGGGAGAACTCTGTGTCTATGCTTAATGCACAACTTGCCTAAACACGCAAGAGAGATTATACAACCTTAGAACACTTTCCCACCAGGAGATTCGAACCCTAGCCAGCACAGAAGCCTTACAGCAACTGGCATAACTGGTACGCCTTTAACCCACTGCACCACAGCTCAGACCCTTAAAAGAGATGGTAATTTCGGAGTATTTCACCTCCAAAGATCACCACCTCCCAAGGGCAACTAGAGCATAGTGAGGGGCTACTCACGTTCTTTCATCAAATTCCTGTTAATATGGGAGAACTCTGTGTCTATGCTTAATGCACAACTTGCCTAAACACGCAAGAGAGATTATACAACCTTAGAACACTTTCCCACCAGGAGATTCGAACCCTAGCCAGCACAGAAGCCTTACAGCAACTGGCATAACTGGTACGCCTTTAACCCACTGCACCACAGCTCAGACCCTTAAAAGAGATGGTAATTTCGGAGTATTTCACCTCCAAAGATCACCACCTCCCAAGGGCAACTAGAGCATAGTGAGGGGCTACTCACGTTCTTTCATCAAATTCCTGTTAATATGGGAGAACTCTGTGTCTATGCTTAATGCACAACTTGCCTAAACACGCAAGAGAGATTATACAACCTTAGAACACTTTCCCACCAGGAGATTCGAACCCTAGCCAGCACAGAAGCCTTACAGCAACTGGCATAACTGGTACGCCTTAAACCCACTGCACCACAGCTCAGACCCTTAAAAGAGATTGTAATTTCGGAGTATTTCACCTCCAAAGATCACCACCTCCCAAGGGCAACTAGAGCATAGTGAGGGGCTACTCACGTTCTTTCATCAAATTCCTGTTAATATGGGAGAACTCTGTGTCTATGCTTAATGCACAACTTGCCTAAACACGCAAGAGAGATTATACAACCTTAGAACACTTTCCCACCAGGAGATTCGAACCCTAGTCAGCACAGAAGCCTTACAGCATCTGGCATAACTGGTACGCCTTTAAACAAATGCACCACAGCTCAGACCTTTAAAAGAGATGGTAATTTCGTAGTACTTCACCTCCAAAGATCACCTCCTCCCAAGGGCAACTAGAGCATAGTGAGGTGCTACTCACGTTCTTTCATCAAATTCCTGTTAATATGGGAAAACTCTGTGTCTATGCTTAATGCACAACTTGCCTAAACTCGCAAGAGAGATTATACAACCCTAGAACACTTTCCCACCAGGACATTCGAACCCTAGGCAGCACAGAAGCCTTACAGCAAGTGGCATAACTGGTATGCCTTTAACTCACTGCACCACAGCTCAGACCCTTAAAAGAGATGGTAATTTCAGAGTATTTCACCTCCAAAGATCACCACCTACCAAGGGCAACTAGAGCATAGTGAGGGGCTACTCACGTTCTTTCATCAAATTCCTGTTAATATGGGAGAACTTTGTGTCTATGCTAAATGCACAACTTGCCTAAAGACGCTAGAGAGATTATACAACCTTAGAACACTTTCCCACCAGGAGATTCGAACCCTAGCCAGCACAGAAGCCTTACAGCAACTGGCATAACTGGTACGCCTTTAACCCACTGCACCACAGCTCAAACCCTTAAAAGAGATGGTAATTTCGGAGTATTTCACCTCCAAAGATCACCACCTCCCAAGGGCAACTAGAGCATAGTGAGGGGCTACTCACGTTCTTTCATCAAATTCCTGTTAATATGGGAGAACTCTGTGTCTATGCTTAATGCACAACTTGCCTAAACACGCAAGAGAGATTATACAACCTTAGAACACTTTCCCACCAGGAGATTCGAACCCTAGCCAGCACAGAAGCCTTACAGCAACTGGCATAACTGGTACGCCTTTAACCCACTGCACCACAGCTCAGACCCTTAAAAGAGATGGTAATTTCGGAGTATTTCACCTCCAAAGATCACCACCTCCCAAGGGCAACTAGAGCATAGTGAGGGGCTACTCACGTTCTTTCATCAAATTCCTGTTAATATGGGAGAACTCTGTGTCTATGCTTAATGCACAACTTGCCTAAACACGCAAGAGAGATTATACAACCTTAGAACACTTTCCCACCAGGAGATTCGAACCCTAGCCAGCACAGAAGCCTTACAGCAACTGGCATAACTGGTACGCCTTTAACCCACTGCACCACAGCTCAGACCCTTAAAAGAGATGGTAATTTCGGAGTATTTCACCTCCAAAGATCACCACCTCCCAAGGGCAACTAGAGCATAGTGAGGGGCTACTCACGTTCTTTCATCAAATTCCTGTTAATATGGGAGAACTCTGTGTCTATGCTTAATGCACAACTTGCCTAAACACGCAAGAGAGATTATACAACCTTAGAACACTTTCCCACCAGGAGATTCGAACCCTAGCCAGCACAGAAGCCTTACAGCAACTGGCATAACTGGTACGCCTTTAACCCACTGCACCACAGCTCAGACCCTTAAAAGAGATGGTAATTTCGGAGTATTTCACCTCCAAAGATCACCACCTCCCAAGGGCAACTAGAGCATAGTGAGGGGCTACTCACGTTCTTTCATCAAATTCCTGTTAATATGGGAGAACTCTGTGTCTATGCTTAATGCACAACTTGCCTAAACACGCAAGAGAGATTATACAACCTTAGAACACTTTCCCACCAGGAGATTCGAACCCTAGCCAGCACAGAAGCCTTACAGCAACTGGCATAACTGGTACGCCTTTAACCCACTGCACCACAGCTCAGACCCTTAAAAGAGATGGTAATTTCGGAGTATTTCACCTCCAAAGATCACCACCTCCCAAGGGCAACTAGAGCATAGTGAGGGGCTACTCACGTTCTTTCATCAAATTCCTGTTAATATGGGAGAACTCTGTGTCTATGCTTAATGCACAACTTGCCTAAACACGCAAGAGAGATTATACAACCTTAGAACACTTTCCCACCAGGAGATTCGAACCCTAGCCAGCACAGAAGCCTTACAGCAACTGGCATAACTGGTACGCCTTTAACCCACTGCACCACAGCTCAGACCCTTAAAAGAGATGGTAATTTCGGAGTATTTCACCTCCAAAGATCACCACCTCCCAAGGGCAACTAGAGCATAGTGAGGGGCTACTCACGTTCTTTCATCAAATTCCTGTTAATATGGGAGAACTCTGTGTCTATGCTTAATGCACAACTTGCCTAAACACGCAAGAGAGATTATACAACCTTAGAACACTTTCCCACCAGGAGATTCGAACCCTAGCCAGCACAGAAGCCTTACAGCAACTGGCATAACTGGTACGCCTTTAACCCACTGCACCACAGCTCAGACCCTTAAAAGAGATGGTAATTTCGGAGTATTTCACCTCCAAAGATCACCACCTCCCAAGGGCAACTAGAGCATAGTGAGGGGCTACTCACGTTCTTTCATCAAATTCCTGTTAATATGGGAGAACTCTGTGTCTATGCTTAATGCACAACTTGCCTAAACACGCAAGAGAGATTATACAACCTTAGAACACTTTCCCACCAGGAGATTCGAACCCTAGCCAGCACAGAAGCCTTACAGCAACTGGCATAACTGGTACGCCTTTAACCCACTGCACCACAGCTCAGACCCTTAAAAGAGATGGTAATTTCGGAGTATTTCACCTCCAAAGATCACCACCTCCCAAGGGCAACTAGAGCATAGTGAGGGGCTACTCACGTTCTTTCATCAAATTCCTGTTAATATGGGAGAACTCTGTGTCTATGCTTAATGCACAACTTGCCTAAACACGCAAGAGAGATTATACAACCTTAGAACACTTTCCCACCAGGAGATTCGAACCCTAGCCAGCACAGAAGCCTTACAGCAACTGGCATAACTGGTACGCCTTTAACCCACTGCACCACAGCTCAGACCCTTAAAAGAGATGGTAATTTCGGAGTATTTCACCTCCAAAGATCACCACCTCCCAAGGGCAACTAGAGCATAGTGAGGGGCTACTCACGTTCTTTCATCAAATTCCTGTTAATATGGGAGAACTCTGTGTCTATGCTTAATGCACAACTTGCCTAAACACGCAAGAGAGATTATACAACCTTAGAACACTTTCCCACCAGGAGATTCGAACCCTAGCCAGCACAGAAGCCTTACAGCAACTGGCATAACTGGTACGCCTTTAACCCACTGCACCACAGCTCAGACCCTTAAAAGAGATGGTAATTTCGGAGTATTTCACCTCCAAAGATCACCACCTCCCAAGGGCAACTAGAGCATAGTGAGGGGCTACTCACGTTCTTTCATCAAATTCCTGTTAATATGGGAGAACTCTGTGTCTATGCTTAATGCACAACTTGCCTAAACACGCAAGAGAGATTATACAACCTTAGAACACTTTCCCACCAGGAGATTCGAACCCTAGCCAGCACAGAAGCCTTACAGCAACTGGCATAACTGGTACGCCTTTAACCCACTGCACCACAGCTCAGACCCTTAAAAGAGATGGTAATTTCGGAGTATTTCACCTCCAAAGATCACCACCTCCCAAGGGCAACTAGAGCATAGTGAGGGGCTACTCACGTTCTTTCATCAAATTCCTGTTAATATGGGAGAACTCTGTGTCTATGCTTAATGCACAACTTGCCTAAACACGCAAGAGAGATTATACAACCTTAGAACACTTTCCCACCAGGAGATTCGAACCCTAGCCAGCACAGAAGCCTTACAGCAACTGGCATAACTGGTACGCCTTTAACCCACTGCACCACAGCTCAGACCCTTAAAAGAGATGGTAATTTCGGAGTATTTCACCTCCAAAGATCACCACCTCCCAAGGGCAACTAGAGCATAGTGAGGGGCTACTCACGTTCTTTCATCAAATTCCTGTTAATATGGGAGAACTCTGTGTCTATGCTTAATGCACAACTTGCCTAAACACGCAAGAGAGATTATACAACCTTAGAACACTTTCCCACCAGGAGATTCGAACCCTAGCCAGCACAGAAGCCTTACAGCAACTGGCATAACTGGTACGCCTTTAACCCACTGCACCACAGCTCAGACCCTTAAAAGAGATGGTAATTTCGGAGTATTTCACCTCCAAAGATCACCACCTCCCAAGGGCAACTAGAGCATAGTGAGGGGCTACTCACGTTCTTTCATCAAATTCCTGTTAATATGGGAGAACTCTGTGTCTATGCTTAATGCACAACTTGCCTAAACACGCAAGAGAGATTATACAACCTTAGAACACTTTCCCACCAGGAGATTCGAACCCTAGCCAGCACAGAAGCCTTACAGCAACTGGCATAACTGGTACGCCTTTAACCCACTGCACCACAGCTCAGACCCTTAAAAGAGATGGTAATTTCGGAGTATTTCACCTCCAAAGATCACCACCTCCCAAGGGCAACTAGAGCATAGTGAGGGGCTACTCACGTTCTTTCATCAAATTCCTGTTAATATGGGAGAACTCTGTGTCTATGCTTAATGCACAACTTGCCTAAACACGCAAGAGAGATTATACAACCTTAGAACACTTTCCCACCAGGAGATTCGAACCCTAGCCAGCACAGAAGCCTTACAGCAACTGGCATAACTGGTACGCCTTTAACCCACTGCACCACAGCTCAGACCCTTAAAAGAGATGGTAATTTCGGAGTATTTCACCTCCAAAGATCACCACCTCCCAAGGGCAACTAGAGCATAGTGAGGGGCTACTCACGTTCTTTCATCAAATTCCTGTTAATATGGGAGAACTCTGTGTCTATGCTTAATGCACAACTTGCCTAAACACGCAAGAGAGATTATACAACCTTAGAACACTTTCCCACCAGGAGATTCGAACCCTAGCCAGCACAGAAGCCTTACAGCAACTGGCATAACTGGTACGCCTTTAACCCACTGCACCACAGCTCAGACCCTTAAAAGAGATGGTAATTTCGGAGTATTTCACCTCCAAAGATCACCACCTCCCAAGGGCAACTAGAGCATAGTGAGGGGCTACTCACGTTCTTTCATCAAATTCCTGTTAATATGGGAGAACTCTGTGTCTATGCTTAATGCACAACTTGCCTAAACACGCAAGAGAGATTATACAACCTTAGAACACTTTCCCACCAGGAGATTCGAACCCTAGCCAGCACAGAAGCCTTACAGCAACTGGCATAACTGGTACGCCTTAAACCCACTGCACCACAGCTCAGACCCTTAAAAGAGATGGTAATTTCGGAGTATTTCACCTCCAAAGATCACCACCTCCCAAGGGCAACTAGAGCATAGTGAGGGGCTACTCACGTTCTTTCATCAAATTCCTGTTAATATGGGAGAACTCTGTGTCTATGCTTAATGCACAACTTGCCTAAACACGCAAGAGAGATTATACAACCTTAGAACACTTTCCCACCAGGAGATTCGAACCCTAGCCAGCACAGAAGCCTTACAGCAACTGGCATAACTGGTACGCCTTTAACCCACTGCACCACAGCTCAGACCCTTAAAAGAGATGGTAATTTCGGAGTATTTCACCTCCAAAGATCACCACCTCCCAAGGGCAACTAGAGCATAGTGAGGGGCTACTCACGTTCTTTCATCAAATTCCTGTTAATATGGGAGAACTCTGTGTCTATGCTTAATGCACAACTTGCCTAAACACGCAAGAGAGATTATACAACCTTAGAACACTTTCCCACCAGGAGATTCGAACCCTAGCCAGCACAGAAGCCTTACAGCAACTGGCATAACTGGTACGCCTTTAACCCACTGCACCACAGCTCAGACCCTTAAAAGAGATGGTAATTTCGGAGTATTTCACCTCCAAAGATCACCACCTCCCAAGGGCAACTAGAGCATAGTGAGGGGCTACTCACGTTCTTTCATCAAATTCCTGTTAATATGGGAGAACTCTGTGTCTATGCTTAATGCACAACTTGCCTAAACACGCAAGAGAGATTATACAACCTTAGAACACTTTCCCACCAGGAGATTCGAACCCTAGCCAGCACAGAAGCCTTACAGCAACTGGCATAACTGGTACGCCTTTAACCCACTGCACCACAGCTCAGACCCTTAAAAGAGATGGTAATTTCGGAGTATTTCACCTCCAAAGATCACCACCTCCCAAGGGCAACTAGAGCATAGTGAGGGGCTACTCACGTTCTTTCATCAAATTCCTGTTAATATGGGAGAACTCTGTGTCTATGCTTAATGCACAACTTGCCTAAACACGCAAGAGAGATTATACAACCTTAGAACACTTTCCCACCAGGAGATTCGAACCCTAGCCAGCACAGAAGCCTTACAGCAACTGGCATAACTGGTACGCCTTTAACCCACTGCACCACAGCTCAGACCCTTAAAAGAGATGGTAATTTCGGAGTATTTCACCTCCAAAGATCACCACCTCCCAAGGGCAACTAGAGCATAGTGAGGGGCTACTCACGTTCTTTCATCAAATTCCTGTTAATATGGGAGAACTCTGTGTCTATGCTTAATGCACAACTTGCCTAAACACGCAAGAGAGATTATACAACCTTAGAACACTTTCCCACCAGGAGATTCGAACCCTAGCCAGCACAGAAGCCTTACAGCAACTGGCATAACTGGTACGCCTTTAACCCACTGCACCACAGCTCAGACCCTTAAAAGAGATGGTAATTTCGGAGTATTTCACCTCCAAAGATCACCACCTCCCAAGGGCAACTAGAGCATAGTGAGGGGCTACTCACGTTCTTTCATCAAATTCCTGTTAATATGGGAGAACTCTGTGTCTATGCTTAATGCACAACTTGCCTAAACACGCAAGAGAGATTATACAACCTTAGAACACTTTCCCACCAGGAGATTCGAACCCTAGCCAGCACAGAAGCCTTACAGCAACTGGCATAACTGGTACGCCTTTAACCCACTGCACCACAGCTCAGACCCTTAAAAGAGATGGTAATTTCGGAGTATTTCACCTCCAAAGATCACCACCTCCCAAGGGCAACTAGAGCATAGTGAGGGGCTACTCACGTTCTTTCATCAAATTCCTGTTAATATGGGAGAACTCTGTGTCTATGCTTAATGCACAACTTGCCTAAACACGCAAGAGAGATTATACAACCTTAGAACACTTTCCCACCAGGAGATTCGAACCCTAGCCAGCACAGAAGCCTTACAGCAACTGGCATAACTGGTACGCCTTTAACCCACTGCACCACAGCTCAGA
>NW_025567280.1:0-7500 GCF_020424385.1 Procambarus clarkii | reverse complement strand
TTACTCAACCACTATGAGCCAGAACTCAACCCCCGCAAACCCAACTAGGTGAGTACTATGACAAAATCACAGAAGCTCTAGAAGAAAAGCAAAATGCAGATGTTGCATACACAGACTTTGCAAAGGCGTTCGACAAATGTGACCATGGGGTGATAGCTCACAAAATGAGGTCAATGAGAATAACTGGAAAAGTAGGACGCTGGATACTCAATTTCCTGTCGAACAGAACACAAAGAGTAACAGTCAATCAAATAAAATCGAGTCCGAGCGCAGTTAAAAACTCTCCTTGTACAGTCCTTACACCACTACTGTTCCTTATTCTCATATCAGATATAGACAAAAATACACGTCACAGCTTCGTGTCATCCTTCGCAGATATAAAAATCAACATGAAAATTACCTCTGCTGAAGACATTGAAAAATTACAAGCAGATGTCATCAAAGATTTCGATTGGGCAGCAGAAAACAACATGATGTTTAACAGTCAAAAATTTCAGGTAATCAAGTACGGCAAAAATGAGGATCTGAAACATAATACAGGGTACAAAACACAATCGAGTTTCCATAGTATAAAAAACAGCATGTCAAGGATCTGGGAATAATGATGTCCGACGATCTAACGTTCAGGGAGCATAACCAAGCAAATATCGCGACAGCCAGAAAAATGATAGGATGGATTACGAGAACTTTCAAATCCAGGGATCCCATCACAATGGTTGTACTCTTCAAGTCACTTGTGTTGTCCCGTCTTGAGTACTGCTCAGTACTCACTTCCCCCTTCAGAGGTGGAGAGATTGCTGAAATAGAGGGAATACAAAGAACATATACGACACGCATAGACGAGATAAAACACCTAAATTATTGGGATCGTCTCAAAGCTCTCCAAATGTACTCTCTAGAAAGGAGACGATAGAGATACCAAATAATGTACACATGGAAAATACTGGAGGGCCAAGTACCAAATCTACACAGTAAAATAACAACGTACTGGAGTGAACGATATGGAAGAAAATGCAGAACAGAACCAGTGAAGAGCAGAGGTGCCATAGGCACAATCAGAAAACATTGAATAAACAACAAAGGTCCGCGTTTGTTCAACGTCCTCCCAGCGACTATAAGAAATATTGCCGGAACAAGCGTGGACATCTTCAAGAGAAAACTGGACTGTTTTCTAAGAGAAGTTCCGGATCAGCCGGGCTGTGGTGGGTATGTGGGCCTGCGGGCCGCTCCAAGCAACAGCCTGGTGGACCAAACTCTCACAAGTCAAGCCTGGCCTCGGGCCGGGCTTGGGGAGTAGAAGAACTCCCAAAACCCAATCAAGCAGGAGCCGCAATGAGGATTCGAACGCCATGTAGACTGGTCCCTGTTCACTGGTCCCTGTACATTGGTCCCTTTACACTGGTCCCTTGCGCACATGCTCCTGTACACTGATTCCTGCACACTGGTACTCTGTACACTGGTCCCTGTACATTGGTCCCTGTACACTGGTCCCCTGGACACTGGTCCCTAGACACTGGTCCCCTGCACACTGGTCCCCTATACACTGGTGTCTGTACACTGGTCCCCTGTACACTGGTGTCTGTACACTGGTCTTCTGTACACTAGTCTCTGTACATTGGTCTCTTCACATTGGTGCCCAGTACACTGGTCCCTGGACTCTGGTCCCCTGCACACTGGTCCCCTATACACTGGTGTCTGTACACTGGTCTTCTGTACACTTGTCCCTGTACATTGGTCTCTTCACATTGGTGCCCAGTACACTGGTCCCTGTACATTGGTCTCTTCACATTGGTGCCCAGTACACTGGTCCCTGTACATTGGTCTCTTCACACTGGTCCCTGTACACTGGTCCCTGTTCATTAGTCTCTGCACACTGGTCCCTGTTCACTGGTCCCTGTACACTGGTCCCTGTACACTGGTTCCTGCACACTGGTCCCCTGTACACTGGTCCCTGTACTCACCTAGTTGTACTCACCTAGTTGTGCTTGCGGGGGTTGAGCTCTGGCTCTTTGGTCCCGCCTCTCAACCTCTAGTGCCCATTCTCCAAGTTCACTTGTTTTATTTGAAATCCCATCTATGTTAGTGTACATCGCCTTGAAGCTCACTTTCTTCTGTTCATTTTCATGTCCCTTTCTTGGCGAGCATTCTGTTGGTGTGGGAAGCTGTTCCGTGGGTGAGAGGATCTGTGAGGTGGTTTGCAGGGTCTCAGAGGATTTTGGGGTGGGGGGTGGGGGTTCAAGGGAAGGGGGGGACAGGTAGGGTGTGGGTTAAGGAGGTAGGGGGGACATGGAGGATACGCAGTGAGGGGGGAGGAGGGATAGGGAGGGTATGGGATGAAGGGGGAGGGGGGACAGGGGGAAAAAGGTGGGAGGGGGGAAATGATGGGAATGGGGAAGGGGTGTCAGGGTCAGAATGGGGTGGGGTGGGAGGGAGGGTTGGGTGGGGGCAGGTAGGGTGAGGGGAAGGGAGGGTTTCTATGCAGAGGGGGGAGGTGGTGTTGCCCTCCCCTCTGGTGTTGCTGGGATGCTGGTTTTGGGTTCTCCTCTTATCTCTGAGACTGTTGTGATGAGGGCTGTGATTTCCTGGTTTGCTCCTCTCTCCCTACGCTTCCTCCTTGCCTCTGCTGCCCTGGCTCTCTCCTCCTTCGTCCTGTTCCTCTGCAGGAATACTTTTTTGTATCCCTCCATATGCTGCAGACGACTCTTCCTTTCGAGAATGTCCTCCTTCATGGTTTCGTTTGTAAACACCACCTTTACAAGTCGGTTTCTGTCCTTGTTATACCAGCCCAACCTGAAAACCTTCTGTATGTTATGTACAGCCCCTTCCATCTGTAACCCCTTCAGTAGCCCATGTACTGCCTCTCTATCCTTGCCATTCCATTCTTGCCTGTTGGATCCTTCCTGTTCTTTGATGCCTACAACTACCACTGATCTTTTCCTCTCCAGCAGTTGAGTGGTGCACCTTGCTGCTTCCTGTGAGGTAGCTGCTTGCATCGCTACCTCCCTCACTGTGTCCATTACTTCTGAGCTCTTTTCAGTATATCCGCAAATGTATCAGGTACAGAGGCATTTCCTTCCAATGTAACATTCCCACCTTCCCTTTGGATGATAATCTGATGCTCGGTCTCTTTATTTTTCTCTGTGAGAGATTTGATCTCCTCTCCTGCTGATGCTAGCTCACTTTGCAGATTGTTAATCGTAATCATCATTTCATTCATCTCCCTCCTGAATTCCTCCAGAAACTTGGGTTAACATCTCCTTCGTTTCATCTCCCTGGCAGCTTTCCTTGTCCCTGTTGCGGCCTCCTGCCATTTTGTCCCTTGTCAAGAGAGAGAGAGAGCAAGAGAGAGAGAGAGAGCAAGAGAGCAAGAGAGCAAGAGAGAGAGAGAGCAAGAGAGAGCAAACAAGAGAGAGAGAGAGAGCAAGAGAGAGCAAACAAGAGAGAGAGAGAGAGCAAGAGAGAGAGAGAGCAAGAGAGAGAGAGAGAGAGCAAGAGAGAGAGAGAGAGCGAGAGAGCAAGAGAGAGAGAGAGAGCAAGAGAGAGAGAGAGCAAGAGAGAGAGGGAGAGCAAGAGAGAGAGAGAGCAAGAGAGAGAGAGAGAGAGAGACGTGTGTGCTCTTGGGATGGGGTTACTAGGATGTGAGGTGTTCAGCTTACAGCAGGTAAGAAGGGGGGGGTGGATTATGAGAGGTTTTATCTCCTTTCCACGAAAGGTGTTAATCCCGTCTAGCCTGTGTGTGCGTGTGTGCGTGCATACGTACGTGGGCTTGAGTGCGTGCGTGCGTGCGCGTGCGTGTGTCACTAGTTCACGGAAGCGGTAACTTCTACCCAGAATGAGCCACACCGAGATTTTAAATATATATACTATCCTGAACAAGAATTTGATAATATTTTACCTCACACTGTACACCTGATAACTTGACCAGAGAGGGGGTACATACCAGTATGATTCCCGCTCACACAACTAGATGAGTAATGATGATGTATGGTTGACGATGGTGATCCGTCGTCGCCTTTCCACTTGGTGATTCTCTAAGTGCTAGTAGATTGACGATGTCGATTCTTTTCTACACAAATCTCTGGAGTCACAGTCACCACCCAACAAACACAGTCAGCAGTTCCACGGCGGGCCGTCCCACCTGGCCGGCAGGTCAGGTCAGGTCAGGTCACTACGCGGTCCTCCACACTGTATGCACCGGTGATTCCACTAGCTACACTGTGGTTTTTTCGCACTATCGCTAGCGATATGACTATGCTATGTAGCACCCTGCTAGCTACACACTGCGAGAGGCCAAATTCTATGATCTAGCCTCAATAATCCTTCAATGTTCCGACAAATTGACGAATTTCCGCGGACCTCGCTAATCGCGTGTGTCTCCTACCGTCGCTGGCCTACTGTGTGCGTGTGCGTGTGCGTGTGCGTGTGTATTCACCTAGTTGTGTTTGCGGAGGTTGGGCTTTGCTCTTTCGGCCCGCCTCTCAACTGTCAATCAACTGTTTACTAAATACTACTTTTTTCACACCACACACACCCCAGGAAGCAGCCCGTGACAGCTGATTAACTCCCAGGTACCTATTTACTGCTAGGTAACAGGGGCATTCAGGGTGAAAGAAACGTTGCCCATTTGTTTCTGCCTGGTGCGGGAATCGAACCCGCGCCACAGAATTACGAATCCTGCGCGCTATCCACCAGGCTACCAGGGCCCCAGGGTGTACTGACCTAATTGTGCTTGCGGGGGTTGAGCTCTGGCTCTTTGGTCCCGCCTCTCAACCGTCAATCAACAGGAGTACACGTTCCTGAGCCTATTGGGCTTCATCATGTCTACACTTGAAACTGTGTATGGAGTCAGCCTCCACCACATCACTGCCTAATGCATTCCATTTGTCAACCGCTCTGACACTAAAAAAGTTCTTTCTAATATCTCTGTAGCTCATTTGGGCACTCAGTTTCCACCTGTGTCCCCTTGTGCGTGTGCCCCTTGTGTTAAATAGACTGTCTTTATCTACCATATCGATTCCCTTGAGAATCTTGAATGCGGTGATCATGTCCCCTAACTCTTCTGTCTTCCAACGAAGTGAGGTTTAATTCCCGTAGTCTCTCCTCGTAGCTCATACCTCTCAGCTCGGGTACTAGTCTGGTGGCAAACCTTTGAACCTTTTCCATTTTAGTCTTATGCTTGACTAGATATGGACTCCATGCTGGTGCCGCATACTCCAGTATTGGTCTGACATATGTGGTATATAATGTTCTGAAAGATTCCTTACACAAGTTTCTAAAGTCCGTTCTTATGTTAGCCATCCTGGCATATGCTGCTCTTGATATGAGCTTCAGGGGACAGGTCTGGCGTGATATCAACCCCCAGGTCTTTCTCTCTCTCTGAATCTTGAAGTATTTCATATCCCAAATGATACCTTGTATCTGGTCCCCTGCTTCCTACCCCTATCTTCATTACATTACATTTGCTTGGGTTGTGTGTGTGTGTGTGTGTGTGTCTGTGAAAAAACGATTGACGGATTGACTGTCGAGAGGCGGGCCGAAAGAGCCAGAGCTCAACCCCTGCAAGCATAACTAGTTGAATACAACTAGGTAAATACAAGATGTCGCATTTCTCTGCACTTTTGTTGTTTTCATTTTGTTATTACCCAGGTGTAGGCTGTATGCCGGTGTTGCATACTAAACACCTGGTCTGACGTAGTGTATATATTGGTGTGAAGCGCTGTGTCTGGGCTGCTCAGAGGTGTGCAGATATGTGCCAGCTTCATGCATGATGCAGACGGTGTTTTGTAAATGTAGTTCATAGTTCTCAGGGGACGGGTTTGCCCTTGTATATACTCCAAGATTCTTCTATTTCACTGTTTACTGGAGTTTCCTCCCTTTCTATAATATTATGTTTCTTCAACCTTGTCTACTCACCTACCCTCATTGTTTAGTTTTTTGTCACAAAAAGGCAGTCACCCATGTGTCGACCACCTCTGGAGCTCATATTCCTGTAGTTTCTTGGTCATCATCGCTTCTAAATTAAATCATCAACTTTGAATCATCTTGTGTTAGATGGTGATATATTACTGGAATAAAATGGATCTGAAAGCCGATCCTTGTGGCACGCAACTTATAACTTCTCACAAATTCAACTTGTGTCCGTTGAGCGTTACCCTGTGTGTCTCAACTTGTGTCCGTTGAGCGTTACCCTGTGTGCCTCAACTTGTGTCCGTTGAGCGTTACCCTGTGTGTCTCAACTTGTGTCCGTTGAGCGTTACCCTGTGTGTCTCAACTTGTGTCCGTTGAGCGTTACCCTGTGTGTCTCAACTTGTGTCCGTTGAGCGTTACCCTGTGTGGTGCCTCAACTTGTGTCCGTTGAGCGTTACCCTGTGTGTCTCAACTTGTGTCCGTTGAGCGTTACCCTGTGTGTCTCAACTTGTGTCCGTTGAGCGTTACCCTGTGTGTCTCAACTTGTGTCCGTTGAGCGTTACCCTGTGTGTCTCAACTTGTGTCCGTTGAGCGTTACCCTGTGTGTCTCAACTTGTGTCCGTTGAGCGTTACCCTGTGTGTCTCAACTTGTGTCCGTTGAGCGTTACCCTGTGTGTCTCAACTTGTGTCCGTTGAGCGTTACCCTGTGTGTCTCAACTAGTGACCCTGTGTGTCTCAACTTGTGTCCGTCGAGCGTTACCCTGTGTGCCTCAACTTGTGTCCGTTGAGCGTTACCCTGTGTGCCTCAACTTGTGTCCGTTGAGCGTTACCCTGTGTGCCTCACAACTTGTGTCCGTTGAGCGTTACCCTGTGTGTCAACTAGTGTCCGTTGAGCGTTACCCTGTGTGTCTCAACTTGTGTCCGTTGAGCGTTACCCTGTGTGTCTCAACTTGTGTCCGTTTAGCGTTACCCTGTGTGTCTCAACTTGTGTCCGTCGAGCGTTACCCTGTGTCTCAACTTGTGTCCGTTGAGCGTTACCCTGTGTGTCTCAACTTGTGTCCGTTGAGCGTTACCCTGTGTGCCCTACCTACCCTAGCCTACTCTCTGGTAGGGTTATCTCCCTACCAGAGAGATAACCATCCCACCAGTTATGCTAGTCTCACTTTGGAGTTTCATAGAAACTTTAAATTTGACTCTGTGTCAAACTTTTTCTGATATTGGAAGAAAACACTGCTAGCGCTGCTTCTCTCTTCTGTATTATCATTGTTGTTTCATCACAAAGCTGTAATTGGTTTGTTTGTTAGAAGTCATGTTTGCCTTCATTAAGTTCATGCTGATGGTTTGAGACACTCTCCTCTTTTGTTTTCCTCTAAGCGTTTCACGAGTCCTTTTCTTAAGTCTCTCTGCACCTTGCAAGGATTGGTCATTAATGACATTTTCATGTATTCAGTGGTTCGTGTCTCCCTCTAGTCTTGCATATATGCAAGACACCGATTCTTCCATACCTCAATCAGCACCTTCGTTGCAGTGACAATATGAGGAGCATTGCTCAGGCAAGTCTCACGGCCCACTTGCCTCCTATAGTATCTAGTA
>NW_025567279.1:0-12390 GCF_020424385.1 Procambarus clarkii | reverse complement strand
CCCGACCACCTGGTGAGGGGACATGACTGAGCACAACCGTGTCCAGCCCGACCACCTGGTGAGGGGACATGACTGAGCACAACCGTGTCCAGCCCGACCACCTGGTGAGGGGGGGGACATGACGGTGACCACAAACATGGGTGTCCACCCGACCACCTGGTGAGGGGACATGACTGAGCACAACCGTGTCCAGCCCGACCACCTGGTGAGGGGACATGACTGAGCACAACCGTGTCCAGCCCGACCACCTGGTGAGGGGACATGACTGAGCACAACCGTGTCCAGCCCGACCACCTGGTGAGGGGACATGACTGTGCACAACCGTGTCCAGCCCGACCACCTGGTGAGGGGACATGACTGAGCACAACCGTGTCCAGCCCGACCACCTGGTGAGGGGACATGACTGAGCACAACCGTGTCCAGCCCGACCACCTGGTGAGGGGACATGACTGAGCACAACCGTGTCCAGCCCGACCACCTGGTCTGGGGAGACTGAGCACAACCGTGACTGAGCCACAAACCGTGTCCAGCCCGACCACCTGGTGAGGGGACATGACTGAGCACAACCGTGTCCAGCCCGACCACCTGGTGATGGGACATGACTGTGCACAACCGTGTCCAGCCCGACCACCTGGTGAGGGGACATGACTGTGCACAACCGTGTCCAGCCCGACCACCTGGTGAGGGGACATGACTGAGCACAACCGTGTCCAGCCCGACCACCTGGTGAGGGGACATGACTGAGCACAACCGTGTCCAGCCCGACCACCTGGTGAGGGGACATGACTGAGCACAACCGTGTCCAGCCCGACCACCTGGTGAGGGGACATGACTGTGCACAACCGTGTCCAGCCCGGCCACCTGGTGAGGGAACATGACTGGGAGGTAAGTGTGTTGTGACTCTCGGGAGGTGACTCTCACCGGTTTCGAATCCTCGTCACGGCCCTTGTGGACTTGTTCGTGTGTTGTGTGTGTGTGTGTGTGTGTGTGTGTGTGTGTGTGTGTGTGTGTGTGTGTGTGTGTGTGTGTGTGTGTCAGTGTGTGTGTGTGTCAGTGTGTGTGTGTGTGTGTGTGTGTGTGTGTGTGTGTGTGTGTGTGTGTGTGGTGTGTGTCAGCGGTGTGTGTGTGTGTGTGTGTGTGTGTGTGTGTGTGTGTGTGTCAGCGGTGTGTGTGTGTGTGTGGTCAGCGGTGTGTGTGTGTGTGTGTCAGCGGTGTGTGTGTGTGTGTGTCAGCGGTGTGTGTGTGTGTGTGTCAGCGGTGTGTGTGTGTGTGTGTCAGCGGTGTGTGTGTGTGTGTGTGTTTGTGTTGTGTGTGTGTGTGTCAGCGGTGTGTGTGTGTGTGTGTGTGTGTGTCAGCGGTGTGTGTGTCAGCGGTGTGTGTGTACTCACCTAGTTCACCTAGTTGTACTCACCTAGTTGTGTTTGCGGGGGTTGAGCTCTGGCTCTTTGGTCCCGCCTCTCAACCGTCAATCAACAGGTGTACACATTCCTGAGCCTATCGGGCTCTGTCATATCTACACTTGAAACTGTGTATGGAGTGAGCCTCCACCACATCACCCCCTAATGCATTCCATTTGTCAACCACTCTGACACTAAAAAAGTTCTTTCTAATATCTCTGTGGCTCATTTGGGCACTCAGTTTCCACCTGTGTCCCCTTGTGCGTGTTTCCCTTGTGTTAAATAGACTGTCTTTATCTACCCTATCAATCCCCTTCAGAATCTTGAATGTGGTGATCATGTCCCCCCTAACTCTTCTGTCTTCCAGCGAAGTGAGGTTTAATTCCCGTAGTCTCTCCTCGTAGCTCATACCTCTCAGCTCGGGTACTAGTCTGGTGGCAAACCTTTGAACCTTTTCCAGTTTAGTCTTATCCTTGACTAGATATGGACTCCATGCTGGAGCTGCATACTCCAGTGTGTGTGTGTGTGTCAGCGGTGTGTGTGTGTGTGTTTACTAGTTGTGTTTTTGCGGGGGTTGAGCTTTGCTCTTTCGGCCCGCCTCTCAACTTGAAAAACATAAATTAATAATTGAGTCGCAACATGGTTTTATAAATGGCCGTTCATGTTTAACAAATTTGTTATCTTTTTATTCTAGCATTGTTGAGGCAGTTGATAGTGGTAAGGATTGCGATGTTGTATACCTTGACTTTAGCAAAGCTTTTGATACAGTGCCACATGAAAGACTGATTAAAAAGATAGAGTCTCATGGTATTGGGGGTGCTATATTAAGCTGGATTAGGGCATGGCTATACCAAAGGAAACAGAGAGTTAGTATAAATGGAATCAAGTCAGAGTGGGAAAATGTTGTAAGTGGAGTGCCTCAAGGCTCTGTCCTGGGACCTCTGTTGTTTATAATATATATAAATGATTTAGATTCAGGTTTGAGTAGCAACATTTGCAAATTTGCCGATGATACGAAAATCGGTAGGGAATTAATTCGGAGGAGGACTCACTATCACTTCAAGTTGATCTAGATAGGGTTTTGAAATGGTCAAAGGATTGGCAGATGCAGTTTAATGCTGATAAATGTAAAGTTCTGAGGTTAGGTAATGATGATAGAGTTACAAGATACGAGCTAGATGGTGTTGTGATTGCGAAGTCGGATTGCGAAAGGGATCTGGGAGTTATGATTAGTAAGAATTTAAAACAAAAGGATCAATGCATAAATGTTCGTAATAAGGCAAATCGGACACTTGGATTTATTAATCGCAGCGTTAGTAACAAGACACCTGGTGTGGTTCTCAAGCTATATCTTGCTCTAGTTAGGCCCCATTTAGATTATGCAGTTCAGTTTTGGTCGCCATATTATAGAATGGATATAAATTCACTTGAACGTGTCCAGCGTAGGATGACTAAGTTAATTCCCCAAATTAGAAATCTTTCATATGAAGAAAGATTAACAAAGCTTAAGTTGCATTCACTGGAAAGGCGAAGAGTTAGGGGTGACATGTTAGAGGTTTACAAGTGGATGAATGGACATAACCGGGGGGATATTAATAGGGTATTAAAAGTATCAACACAGGACAGAACACGAAACAATGGGTATAAATTGGATAAGTTTAGATTTAGGAAAGACTTGGGTAAATGCTGGTTCAGTAACAGGGTTGTTGATTTGTGGAACCAATTACTTCAGAAAGTAAAGGAAGTACCTAAGCAAACATTAGTTGTGGGAGATTCCCAGATAAGGTATTTGGATAGAACGTTTTGTGCTAGAGATAGGGGGAACAGGTTAAGGGTTTGCTATCCCGGAGCTGGCATTGGTGATATTATAAACAACATGAATGATATTATGGCTGGTAATGGGAACAATCCCATTATTTGCATTAGCGTGGGAGGAAATGATGTTGGTCGAGTCAGGAGTGAGGAACTGATTCAGAGGTATAAAACAGCCATAGAGTTAGTTAGGAGCAAGGGAGGAATCCCGATCATATGTGGCATTCTTCCAAGAAAGGGAGTGGGAAATGAATGGATATCGAGGGCACTTGGTGTCAATTGCCGGCTGGAAAGATATTGCAAATCAAATGCAATATCTTTCATAGACAACTGGGAACACTTCTATGGAAGAAATGAAATGTATGCTCGTGATGGGGTGCATCTATCGAGAGCTGGGGTTGTTGCTGTTGCGAACTCGCTAGAAGAAGTGGTTAGAGGTGTTTGTTTGGGTTTAAACTGTTAGTAGATAGAGGTATGGGAATTGATTTGGAGGAAGGAGGTAATAAAAGTATGTGTTTGTGGGAGAAAGGAATTGGCAAAACGATCAGGGAAAGAGAAGGTCCGCAAAATAACAATTCACTTAGGGTATATTACACTAACAGTAGAAGTCTAAGAAATAAAATTAACGAATTAAATGCTCTTGTCTGCACAGAAAAAATAGATATTATTGCACTTACCGAAACGTGGATGAATGTAGAAAATAGAGAACTATTAGCTGAATATCAAATATATGGATTTAAACTATTTCACACAGATAGATATATTAGACGAGGAGGTGGAGTAGCCATATATGTTAGGGATAATTTGAAATGTAGTCTCAAAGAGGGAATCAAAACAGAGCCACACACAGAAACTATTTGGATTGAATTAAACGAAAAAGCTAATAATATTATAATAGGAGTAATATATAGGCCACCAAATTTAGACAGAATGGAAGCAAAGCATCTATGGGATGAAATATCTAGAGCATCTAGATCTAACAGTATTTATGTCATGGGTGACTTTAATTTTAGCGGAATAAACTGGTTGAACAAAACAGGGAATAGTGAAGCAGAAGATTTTCTAGAATTAATTGACGATTGCTTTCTTACGCAACACATTAAGGAACCAACACGGGAAAATAATATTTTAGATTTAGTGTTAACTAACAGGGAAACGCAAATTAATGACATCGAAATAGGGAGTGAGCTAGGGAGCAGTGATCACAAAGAAATCAGATTTAGCATAGAATGGAATAGACCAGTAGGAGAAAATTCTGTTAAAGTGCCAGATTTTCGAAAAGCTGATTTTAATAGCCTAAGAAATTTTTTGGGTCAAATTGATTGGAAAGGCTTGGGTATGGGGTGTGGGCCGGTCTTGGAGCGAGACATGAACCCAGCGATAGGTGACTTAAATGGGGATTTCGATGTGGATTCAATATATAACTTATTTAAGAATATTCTAAACAAAGCACAGGAACGTAGTATACCATACAAATTGAATAGATCGTATACTAATGACCCAAAGTGGATAACAAAGAATTTGAAGAACCTTATAGGTAAAAGAGAGCTTGGTACAAAAGGATTAAAAATGGGGAGGTCACTTTAGAACAGGAATTCGTACAACTGGTTAGAAATGTTAAAAAAGAGATAAGGAAAGCAAAAAGAAACTATGAAGTTCGCATAGCAGGGCAAGCAAAGACAAATCCTAAAGGGTTTTTTCAGTTATATCGTACTAAGACTAGGGAAAGGATAGGTCCATTAAAAACTGAGACAGGTCAAATAACAGATAGTGATGAAGAGATGAGTAGTATTTTTAATAAATATTTTGTATCTGTATTTACTAAAGAGGAACTTAACAATATGCCTTCAGCCGAACAAGTCTATGTGGGTGGGGACGAGGACAGGTTGACGAGTTTAGCAGTTACCAGGGAGGATGTTCTTAAACAAATAGTAAAACTCAAACCAAACAAATCCCCAGGGCCGGATGAAGTGTTTGCTAGGGTGCTTAAAGAATGCAAAGAGGAGCTTTGTGACCCACTGTCAACCATATTTAATAAATCAATAGAGTCAGGCAGAGTGCCAGAGTTTTGGAAAGTTGCTAATGTGATACCAGTTTTTAAGAAAGGAGATAGATCACTTGCGTCTAACTATCGACCAATTAGCCTAACGTCTATTGTGGGAAAGTTACTCGAATCTATAATAGCAAATAAAATTCGTCTTCATCTTGAAAAACATAAATTAATAATTGAGTCGCAACATGGTTTTATAAATGGCCGTTCATGTTTAACAAATTTGTTATCTTTTTATTCTAGCATTGTTGAGGCAGTTGATAGTGGTAAGGATTGCGATGTTGTATACCTTGACTTTAGCAAAGCTTTTGATACAGTGCCACATGAAAGACTGATTAAAAAAATAGAGTCTCATGGTATTGGGGGTGCTATATTAAGCTGGATTAGGGCATGGCTATACCAAAGGAAACAGAGAGTTAGTATAAATGGAATCAAGTCAGAGTGGGAAAATGTTGTAAGTGGAGTGCCTCAAGGCTCTGTCCTGGGACCTCTGTTGTTTATAATATATATAAATGATTTAGATTCAGGTTTGAGTAGCAACATTTGCAAATTTGCCGATGATACGAAAATCGGTAGGGAAATTAATTCGGAGGAGGACTCACTATCACTTCAAGTTGATCTAGATAGGGTTTTGAAATGGTCAAAGGATTGGCAGATGCAGTTTAATGCTGATAAATGTAAAGTTCTGAGGTTAGGTAATGATGATAGAGTTACAAGATACGAGCTAGATGGTGTTGTGATTGCGAAGTCGGATTGCGAAAGGGATCTGGGAGTTATGATTAGTAAGAATTTAAAACAAAAGGATCAATGCATAAATGTTCGTAATAAGGCAAATCGGACACTTGGATTTATTAATCGCAGCGTTAGTAACAAGACACCTGGTGTGGTTCTCAAGCTATATCTTGCTCTAGTTAGGCCCCATTTAGATTATGCAGTTCAGTTTTGGTCGCCATATTATAGAATGGATATAAATTCACTTGAACGTGTCCAGCGTAGGATGACTAAGTTAATTCCCCAAATTAGAAATCTTTCATATGAAGAAAGATTAACAAAGCTTAAGTTGCATTCACTGGAAAGGCGAAGAGTTAGGGGTGACATGATAGAGGTTTACAAGTGGATGAATGGACATAACCGGGGGGATATTAATAGGGTATTAAAAGTATCAACACAGGACAGAACACGAAACAATGGATATAAATTGGATAAGTTTAGATTTAGGAAAGACTTGGGTAAATACTGGTTCAGTAACAGGGTTGTTGATTTGTGGAACCAATTGCCGCGTAACATTGTGGAGGTGGGGTCCCCCGATTGTTTCAAGCACGGGTTGGACAAGTATATGAGTGGGATTGGGTGGTTATAGAATAGGAGCTGCCTCGTATGGGCCAATAGGCCTTCTGCAGTTACCTTTGTTCTTATGTTCTTATGTTCTTAATTGCCGCGTAACATTGTGGAGGTGGGGTCCCTCGATTGTTTCAAGCACGGGTTGGACAAGTATATGAGTGGGATTGGGTGATTATAGAATAGGAGCTGCCTCGTATGGGCCAATAGGCCTTCTGCAGTTACCTTTGTTCTTATGTTCTTATGTTGTAACTGTTTACTACTTTTTTTTTTTTTTTCCACACCACACACACACACACACACACACACACACACACACACACACACACACACACACACACACACACCAGGAAGCAGCCCGTTACAGTTGACTAACTCCCAGGTACCTATTTACTGCTAGGTAACAGGGGCACTTAGGGTGAAAGAAACTTTGCCCATTTGTTTCTGCCTCGTGCGGGAATCGAACCCGCGCCACAGAATTACGAATCCTGCGCGCTATCCACCAGGCTACGAGGCCCCCCCTGTGTGTGTGTGTGTGTACTCACCTAGTTGTACTCACCTAGTTGTGCTTGCGGGGGTTGAGCTCTGGCTCTTTGGTCCCGCCTCTCAACCGTCAATCAACAGGTGTACAGATTCCTGAGCCTATTGGGCTCTATCATATCTACACTTGAAATTGTGTATGGAGTCAGCCTCCACCACATCACTTAAGAACATAAGAAGAACATAAGAACAAAGGCAACTGCAGAAGGCCTATTGGCCCACATGAGGCAGCTCCTATTTATAACCACCCAATCCCACTCATATACTTGTCCAACCCGTGCTTGAAACAATCGAGGGACCCCACCTCCACAATGTTACGCGGCAATTGGTTCCACAAATCAACAACCCTGTTACTGAACCAGTATTTACCCAAGTCTTTCCTAAATCTAAACTTATCCAATTTATACCCATTGTTTCGTGTTCTGTCTTGTGTTGATACTTTTAATACCCTATTAATATCCCCTTTGTTATGTCCATTCACCCACTTGTAAACCTCTATCATGTCACCCCTAACTCTTCGCCTTTCCAGTGAATGCAACTTAAGCTTTGTTAATCTTTCTTCATATGAAAGATTTCTAATTTGGGGAATTAACTTAGTCATCCTACGCACTTCCTAATGCATTCCATTTGTCGACCACTCTGACACTAAAAAAGTTCTTTCTAATATCTCTGTGGCTCATTTGGGCACTCAGTTTCCACTTGTGTCCCCTTGTTCGTGTGCCCCTTGTGTTAAATAGCCTGTCTTTATCAACCCTGTCGATTCCCTTGAGAATCTTGAATGTGGTGATCATGTCCCCCCTAACTCTTCTGTCTTCCAACGAAGTGAGGTTCAATTCCCGTAGTCTCTCCTCGTAGCTCATACCTCTCAGCTCGGGTACTAGTCTGGTGGCAAACCTTTGAACCTTTTCCAGTTTAGTCTTACGCTTGACTAGATATGGACTCCATGCTGGGGCTGCATGCTCCAGGATTGGTCTGACATATGTGGTATACAATGTTCTGAAAGATTCCTTACACAAGTTTCTAAAGGCAGTTCTTATGTTAGCCAACCTGGCATATGCTGCTGATGTGTGTGTGTGTGTGTACTCACCTATTTGTGCTTGCGGGGGTTGAGCTTTGGCTCCTTGGTCCCACCTCTCAACTGTCAATCAACTGGTGTACAGATTCCTGAGCCTACTGGGCTCTATCATATCTACATTTAAAACTGTGTATGGAGTCAGCCTCCACCACATCACTGTCCCTCGATTTAGGGCATGGCTATACCAAAGGAAACAGAGAGTTAGTATAAATGGAATCAAGTCAGAGTGGGAAAATGTTGTAAGTGGAGTGCCTCAAGGCTCTGTCCTGGGACCTCTGTTGTTTATAATATATATAAATGATTTAGATTCAGGTTTGAGTAGCAACATTTGCAAATTTGCCGATGATACGAAAATCGGTAGGGAAATTAATTCGGAGGAGGACTCACTATCACTTCAAGTTGATCTAGATAGGGTTTTGAAATGGTCAAAGGATTGGCAGATGCAGTTTAATGCTGATAAATGTAAAGTTCTGAGGTTAGGTAATGATGATAGAGTTACAAGATACGAGCTAGATGGTGTTGTGATTGCGAAGTCGGATTGCGAAAGGGATCTGGGAGTTATGATTAGTAAGAATTTAAAACAAAAGGATCAATGCATAAATGTTCGTAATAAGGCAAATCGGACACTTGGATTTATTAATCGCAGCGTTAGTAACAAGACACCTGGTGTGGTTCTCAAGCTATATCTTGCTCTAGTTAGGCCCCATTTAGATTATGCAGTTCAGTTTTGGTCGCCATATTATAGAATGGATATAAATTCACTTGAACGTGTCCAGCGTAGGATGACTAAGTTAATTCCCCAAATTAGAAATCTTTCATATGAAGAAAGATTAACAAAGCTTAAGTTGCATTCACTGGAAAGGCGAAGAGTTAGGGGTGACATGATAGAGGTTTACAAGTGGATGAATGGACATAACCGGGGGGATATTAATAGGGTATTAAAAGTATCAACACAGGACAGAACACGAAACAATGGATATAAATTGGATAAGTTTAGATTTAGGAAAGACTTGGGTAAATACTGGTTCAGTAACAGGGTTGTTGATTTGTGGAACCAATTGCCGCGTAACATTGTGGAGGTGGGGTCCCTCGATTGTTCTAATGCATTCCATCCGTTAATTACTGAACTGAAAAAGTTCCTTCTAACGTCTCTGTGGCTCATGTTGGTACTCAGTGTCCCCTTGTTCGCGTCCCACCAGTGTTGAATAGTTTATCCTTGTTTACCCGGTCGATTCCTCTGAGGATTTTGTAGGTTGTGATCATGTCTCCCCTTACTCTTCTGTCTTCCAGTGTCGTAAGGTGCATTTCCCGCAGCCTTTCCTCGTAACTCATGCCTCTTAGTTCTGGGACTAGTCTAGTGGCATACCTTTGGACTTTTTCCAGCTTCGTCTTGTGCTTGACAAGGTACGGGCTCCATGCTGGGGCCGCATACTTCAGGATTGGTCTTACATATGTGGTGTACAAGATTCTGAATGATTCCTTACACAGGTTCCTGAAGGCTGTTCTGATGTTAGCCAGCCTCGCATGTGCCGCAGACGTTATTCTTTTTATGTGGGCTTCAGGAGACAGGTTTGGTGTGATATCAACTCCTAGATCTTTCTCTCTGTTCGTTTCATTAAGTACTTCATCTCCTATTCTGTATCCTGTGTTTGGCCTCCTATTTCCACCACCTAGTTTCATTACTTTGCATTTACTCGGGTTGAACTTCAACAGCCATTTGTTGGACCATTCACTCAGTCTGTCTAGGTCATCTTGTAGCCTCCTACTATCGTCCTCAGTTTCAATCCTCCTCATAATTTTTGCATCATCGGCAAACATTGAGAGAAACGAATCTATACCCTCTGGAAGATCATTTACATATATCAGAAACAGTATAGGTCCAAGGACTGACCCCTGCGGTACTCCACTCGTAACGTCTCGCCAATCTGAGACCTCACCCCTCACACTGACTCGTTGTCTCCTGTTACTTAGGTACTCCTGTATCCAACGGAGTACCTTCCCTTTCACTCCAGTGTGTGTGTGTGTGTGTGTGTGTGTGTGTGTGTGTGTGTGTGTGTGTGTGTGTGTGTGTGTGTGTACAGGGCGCCTCCCACCTCCACTTGCCACCATCAACTCCACTCTGTCCGTAAAATAACTGCAAATAATAATTACAGCACTGTACCGACTTGGTGGAAATCGTTATCAAGAAGTTGAGCCGTGACTACACCGCCACTACTCCCCCCCTCCCCCTACCTTACTGCCCCAGGGGGAGGGAGGAAGAGTTCTTCTCTATGCTCCAGGTCTGGAAAGTTGTGTGAGGCCAACCGCAACTGTCTTCCCTCCTGCCTCCAACACTCACACGCACGCACACACGCACGCACGCACGCACGCACACACACAGAGAATGGTATACAGAGAATGACAGAGAGGTGTGTGAGGAACTCAACAAGAGGTTCCAGGAGGTCTTCACAATAGAACAAGGTGAGGTCACTGTGCTAGGAGAAAGGGAGGTAAACCAGGCGGCCTTGGAGGAGTTCGAAATTACGAGAGAGGAGGTCAAGAGACACCTGCTGGATCTGGATGTTAGAAAGGCTGTTGGTCCAGATGGGATCTCACCATGGGTACTGAAAGAGTGTGCAGAGGCACTTTGCTTGCCACTCTCCATAGTGTATAGTAAGTCACTAGAGACGGGAGACCTACCAGAAATATGGAAGACGGCGAATGTGGTCCCAATATACAAAAAGGGCGACAGACAAGAGGCACTGAACTACAGGCCAGTGTCCTTGACTTGTATACCATGCAAGGTGATGGAGAAGATCGTGAGAAAAAACCTGGTAACACATCTGGAGAGAAGGGACTTCGTGACAAATCGCCAACATGGATTCAGGGAGGGTAAATCTTGCCTTACAGGCTTGATAGAATTCTACGATCAGGTGACACAGATTAAGCAAGAAAGAGAGGGCTGGGCGGACTGCATTTTCTTGGATTGTCGGAAAGCCTTTGACACAGTACCGCATAAGAGGCTGGTACATAAGCTGGAGAGACAGGCAGGTGTAGCTGGTAAGGTGCTCCAGTGGATAAGGGAGTATCTAAGCAATAGGAAGCAGAGAGTTACGGTGAGGGGTGAGACCTCCGATTGGCGTGAAGTCACCAGTGGAGTCCCACAGGGCTCTGTACTCGGTCCTATCTTGTTTCTGATATATGTAAATGATCTCCCGGAGGGTATCGATTCATTTCTCTCAATGTTTGCGGACGATGCTAAAATTATGAGAAGGATTAAAACAGAAGAGGACTGTTTGAGGCTTCAAGAAGATCTAGACAAGCTGAAGGAATGGTCGAACAAATGGTTGTTAGAGTTTAACCCAACCAAATGTAATGTAATGAAGATAGGTGTAGGGAGCAGGAGGCCAGATACAAGGTATCATCTGGGAGAGGAAATTCTTCAGGAGTCAGAGAAGGAAAAGACTTGGGGGTTGATATCACGCCAGACCTGTCTCCTGCAGCACATATCAAGCGGATAACATCAGCGGCATATGCCAGGCTGGCCAACATACGAACGGCATTCAGAAATTTGTGTAAAGAATCATTCAGAACTTTGTATACCACATATGTCAGGCCAATCCTGGAGTATGCAGCCCCAGCATGGAGTCCATATCTAGTCAAGGATAAGACTAAACTGGAAAAGGTTCAAAGGTTTGCCACCAGACTAGTACCCGAGCTGAGAGGTATGAGCTACGAGGAGAGACTACGGGAATTAAACCTCACTTCGCTGGAAGACAGAAGAGTTAGGGGGGACATGATCACCACATTCAAGATTCTGAAGGGAATTGATAGGGTAGATAAAGACAGTCTATTTAACACAAGGGGAACACGCACAAGGGGACACAGGTGGAAACTGAGTGCCCAAATGAGCCACAGAGATATTAGAAAGAACTTTTTTAGTGTCAGAGTGGTTGACAAATGGAATGCATTAGGGGGTGATGTGGTGGAGGCTGACTCCATACACAGTTTCAAGTGTAGATATGACAGAGCCCGATAGGCTCAGGAATCTGTACACCTGTTGATTGACGGTTGAGAGGCGGGACCAAAGAGCCAGAGCTCAACCCCCGCAAACACAACTAGGTGAGTACACACACACACACACACACGGGACCAAAGAGCCAAAGCTCAACCCCCGCAAGCACAAATAGGTGAGTACA
>NW_025567278.1:5000-33049 GCF_020424385.1 Procambarus clarkii | reverse complement strand
TGTAGGTCAGGTGAGGCAGCTCAGAGTTTAGTAGTCAAGTATCATTTCATCAACGATTTGTGATTAATTGTGCTTACCAATAAACTGATAACTGTTCTTATGACGTTATCTATTATTTTTGTTTATTTGTATTATTTTCATTATTGATATCATTATTATTATTATTATAGACAATTTCAGTATATTGTTATTGTCAATTTCTCAATATCATCGTCACGTTCATCATATTTTCATAATTATTATAGCATTTATAAATATAGCTAGTATTGTCAATCATTTGCACATGGAAATAACATTAAAGTGATATAGCAATGAGAAACACAAGTTGAGGGTTCGTATCTCTCGCATTACTCTGATTTTCTAATTAGCAATAATAATATTATTATTTATTTATTATTTTGTTTGTTAATATCTCTAATAGTTATTTGTTGTTATAGGGAACTGGAACTGCTACTTTCCTATACAGTTCCCAACTGTTTTCTATACAGATGTTCCAGTTGAACTGGAACTGCTACTTTTCTATACAGTTGCCAACTGTTTTCTATACAGATGTTCCAGTTGAACTGGAACTACTACTTTTCTATACAGTTGCCAACTGTTTTCTATACAGATGTTCCAGTTGAACTGGAACTACTACTTTTCTATACAGTTGCCAACTGTTTTCTATACAGATTTTCCAGTTGAACTGGAACTGCTACTTTTCTATACAGTTTACCATTCCATGTACACTAGTCACTGTGTACATATAGATGTCTTCAACAAGACTGTATGTATTGAGATTTCTTATAAAAATATATCTTATTGCCATACTAAGTTGTATATTAAAATAAATCAAAATCTTTGAGAAAATATTTTATTTGGATCAAGAAAATTTTACCAGAGTTACTAAGATGTTAGTAATAACTTAGCTACCTTAAGAGGCATTGTTCGGTTCTCATTGCATAAGATTAATTTCATATCTATCTGTAATGCATCCGTGTTAGCTGTAATTCTCCAATTTAAAAAGACAATAAAATTAACAAAGACAACTTTAAGTCACAGAAATGCAGATATTTTTTAAACGAATTAGTGATATGTGGGTAGATAATGCCGTAGACTTAAATGCAATTAAGTTTGAATATTCTTAATATTATTATTATTTATTTACGTGGAAAAATAAGATATTGGGTCTCAAGCTCTTGTACATCTACAAAAGTAACAAAATAATCCTAAATAAAAAATATCTATTAACGGCAGATCGTATACTGTGAATACTTCAACCCAGACATAATACAACATAGTTTACAGTGTAGTGGAATGAATCAGTACAATGGCACGGTTACTTATGCAAGCTTTCCAGCATTTTATTAGGATATATGTATATATATATATATATATATATATATATATATATATATATATATATATATATATAAAGAGTAAAACGCAAATCTATAAATAACGAGATTTGTAATGTAATCACAATAAATACTAACACATGCATATCAATGAAATTACTTGTGCGTGTAAGGGGTCGTAAGAGCGGGTGTAGGAGTATGTGGGAGAGAATGAATGACTATGTGTGTGTGTGTGTATATATATATATATATATATATATATATATATATATATATATATATATATATATATATATATATATATAGGCACACATACCTACATTTTGTAGGTATGTGTGTGTGTGGGTGTTTTTGTGTCTAAATAAATCCTTGTAGATTGTGACTATGTGTTTGTGTATAATATATATGTAAATATACACACACACACAAACACATGCATACATACATACATACACACACACACATTATATATATATATATATATATATATATATATATATATATATATATATATATATATATATATATATATATATATATATGTGTATATATATATATATATATATATATATATATATATATATATATATATATATATATATATATATATATATATATATATATATATATATATATATATATATATATGATACCTGTTGCCAGTGAAGAACTTGAAGGAATGGATGGGTGATTTGCGTGTGCATGTTCCCAAAAAAAACTTTTCTAGGAAGACCTAACCCCTTGAATAATGGTTAGGATTATAGTCTATATATAAGGACGAATTGGCATCTATTTACATCGGATTTGCAAGGAATTCTTGGCTTCCAGAAAATTAGCTCAAAATCCTGTGTGCTGATTTCTATTTTCTTGTTATTTAGCCAGAGGTTTGAGTGTTTATTGAGGTCGTATATGTATGTTTCTCTCTAAATTTTCTATAGTTTTAAAGTTTCTAAAGTTTATAAAGCCTATTAGCTAGTGAAAACATGGTAATATAATCAGTTCTTAGCAGTAAAATGCACATTGTGATGAGCAGAACGTAACCATTCTTCACGTGAAGACAAATGTATAAAATATTTTTTATATAAACTTTACGGGTTATCGACTACACCCTAATTTTATGACAAAGCCAAACCTGTCTTAATTATCATAACGAAATAAAATAATTGGGCATTTGTTAACTTTAACATCAACATTTGTTCCATATAAAATCTCATATATTTTTTAACTACTAAGCTATAAGAGTTCGCATCATTTCTTTTATCCCTCTATCTTCCTAGACTTCACTAAAATAGACTTTATAATAAAACTGGAACTCAGTAAGGTTTGAGATCTCACTCTCGTACTAGATTTTACTTGAGTGCTAAGCTTCACTGACAGACTTCATATACTGTCAATACTTCCCTTCAATACACTTGACAATAGACATCATTACACTTGCCATATTGATGACATAGAGTTTGTATATTATTTGAAATATAATTTTATAATGTTATATTGGTCGTTAGAGAGACGACTTCGATTCTCGTAGGGTCGACGTTCGATTCCGAGGGTCTAAGTGGTTGTATTCCTCCTTTAGAAATCCTTCACTCTTCCTTTAGATCCCAGCTCCTTGTTCCCCTATACCTTCCAAGTGCTATATAGTCATCCTGCCTAAAGGTTTAGTCCACATAATTATCTGTCCTTAACCTTAGTACTGATTCTCCCTTATTTGAGTTGAATGGTGTTTATAATCTCGCTATTGCTTATCAACTACCACCACCACCAAGTTCTCAACCACTACAACCACCTTCATCATCACCAGTACCATAACTTTAGTCACCACTACTACTACGACCATTGTCATCACCACTACCGCCATCACAGTCTCCACCACTACCACCACCATAGTCACCTCCAATACCACTACTACCGCGGCCACCACCACCACGACAATGATCCACCTATTCACTAATACCATCCCACCCCAGACACCTTTCCTGGTCTCCTCACACTTCCACAATTGGCACCATCAGCCTTGATTGAGTAGACAAAGCTCTAGATGGGGTTATTGCGTGCGTCGCGGGGACAATCGTAAACCATGAACAATTATTCTTTAGGGTTTATTGCTAGGTTTATCCACATGACATTTTCATGTTGTGGCAACACATACAACGGTCACAATTAATGCTATACTTTCTACCTGAGGCGAGACGGGTAGACTAGAGGAGGGGGAGGGAAGAGTAGAAAGGGAGGAGAATGAAAAGGGAAGACTACAAGGGGAGGAGGAGGAATATGAGAAGGGGAAATAGGGAGACTAGAAAGGTAGTACAAAACTAGACGAGGACTAGGGCAGGAAAGCAGACAGAGGGGAAAAATCAAGAAGACAATTAGAAATAGGAGACAGACAGAAGAATACATATTCTATACAAACATTGCAATAAAACGAGATGGCATCTGAACTTCACCAGGACTCATCGATGTCCTCCAGTCCCCAACCACAACAAACAAACCACTACAAGCAAGAAGAAACAACCTCCGAAAAATTGCAATCCCCAAACACAACCTTAAGACAAATTTATATGCTAGCGAGGGCGTATGTCTTTTTAAAATATAAATAATTCTTATTTGGTATGATTAATCCTCATTTCACTATTTTTGTCTTAGGGGGGAAAAGTAAGGTCTAAATACATTTGTTACTCTTGTTTGGAACAAAACTTTTTAATTTACTACCAGTATATGCGTCAGTGAACATACGTATGTCTCCCAGTGCATGTACATTGTTAATATAAATGCATTGGGAGACATACAATACAATAAAAGTATTGGCCAATACTTTAATCCAAGGTAGTATGTGGACCATATTTTCATATGGGATCGTTGGTAGGTCTATACTTACATATGCTGTCGTTGATAGGCGCATACTTTTATATGGGGTTGCGTGTAGGCCCATTCTTTCATATAGAGTCGTTGGCCCCCGAACCATTATAGTAACCCTTATGTCTGTGTGTGTGTACTCACCTAGTACTCACCTAGTTGTGCTTACAGGGGTTGAGCTCTGGCTCTTCGGTCCCGCCTCTCAATTGTCAATCAACTGGTGTACAGAGTTCTAAGCCTACTGGGCTCTATCATATTTACATTTGAAACTGTGTATGGAGTCAGCCTCCACCACATCACTGCCTAATGCATTCATTTACTAACTACTCTGACACTGAAAAAGTTTTTTCTAATGTCTCTGTGGCTCATTTTGGTACTAAGTTTCCACCTGTGTCCACTCGTTCGTGTTCCACCAGTGCTAAACAGTTTGTCTTTGTCCACCCTGTCAATTCCTCCTGAGAATTTTGTTGGTGGTTATCATGTCTTCCCTAGCTCTTCTGTCTTCCAGGGATGTGAGTTTCAGCTCCATTAGCCTTTCCTAGTAGCTCATACCTCTTAGTTCCGGAACGAGTCTGGAGGCATACCGCTGAATCTTCTCTGTCTTTGTCTAGTGTTTAACTAAGTATGGACTCCAAGCTGGAGCTGCATATTCCTGGATTGGTCTGACATAAGTGGTATACAGGGTCCTGAACGATTCCTTACATAAGTTTCTAAAGGCAGTTCTTATGTTGACCAGTCTAGCATATGCCGCTGAGGATATCGTTTTAGTGTGGGTCTCTGGGGACAGGTTCGGTATGATATCAACCCCCAGATCATTCTCTCTATTTGACTCTTGTAGGATTTCACCTCCCAGATGGTACCTTGTGTTCAGCCTTCTGCTCCCTTCGCCTAATTTCATTAATTTACACTTTCCTGAGTTGAACTTTAGTAGCCATTTACTAGACCATTTCTCCAGCCTGTCCAGGTCGTCCTGTAGTCGCTGTCTATCATCATCTGTCTTGATTCTTCTCATAATTTTTGCATCATCAGCAAACATTGAGAGGAATGAGTCTATACCCGCTGGAAGATCGTTTACATATATTAGGAACAGGATGGGTCCAAGTACAGAACCCTTTGGGACTCCGCTGGTGACATCTCGCCACTCTGATGTCTCCCCCCTTACAGTTACTCGCTGTTTCCTGTCGCTTAGATACTCCCTTATCCACTGGAGCACCTTTTATTCCTGCCTGTTGCTCCAACTTTTGTAACAGCCTTTTATTGGGTACTGTGTCAAAAGCTTTCTGGCAGTCCAAGAAAATGCAGTCTGCCCACCGTTCTCTTTCTTGCCTAATTTTTGTTGCTTGGTCATAGAATTCTATTAATCCTGTGAAGCACGATTTACCATCTCTGAACCCATGCTGGTGGTGTGTTACAAAGCTATTTCCCCTCCAGATGCTCTTCGAGCCTTTTCCTCTCGATCTTCTCCATCACCTTGCATGATATACAAGGTGTGTGTGTGTGTGTGTGTGTACTCACCTAGTTGTACTCGCCTAGTTGTGTTTGCGGGGGTTGAGCTCTGGCTCTTTGGTCCCGCCTCTCAACCGTCAATCAATGTGTGTGTGTGTGTGTGTGTGTGTGTGTGTGTGTGTGTGTGTGTGTGTGTGTGTGTGTGTGTGTGTGTGTGTGAATGATTTACTGAACTAGTAACGAATTCCAGTAAAAAACAAGATTAGTTTCGCATTAGTTATAACAGAGAGAAGTTTCATTTTTCCGCCCGAGGGGAACGAGGCGGGTTTCAGTTTCAATATCCAAAATAAATTCCATTTTTCCTGCTCATTTTAAGTGTAAATTCAAATACCACTACAGTGAAATTGTATCACATTGTAATTGTATTTGTTTTTTCCCTTCAATTAGCCCATTAAAAATAGGTATTAATGAAGTCTATGAACGATAGCGATTTAAACTAATAACAATATAATGGTTAAAAGTGAGTTCCTTCTTATTTCCATCCATTGGGAAAGCAAGCGGGGCTATGTGATGGGTTGTATTGGTATGCCCGAGACCAGTCAGATCCAAGCCAGCGGTGATGGAGCAGGTATCGACGCGAGGTGTGGCCAGACTAACGTTATCTTGTTTGTACGACCAGGCAGCTGAGATAGCCGGTGCATGAGGGTGCTCGAAGATACCAGGTAGAGTAGGCAGTGGGTACCAGATAGTCGTGTGTGTGTGTGTTCACCTAGCTGTGTTTGCGGGGGTTGAGCTTTGCTCTTTCGGCCCGCCTCTCAACTGTCAATCAACTGTTTACTACTTTTTTTTCCCCCTACACCACACACACACACACACCCCAGGAAGCAGCCCGTGACAGCTGACTAACTCCCAGGTACCTATTTACTGCTAGGTAACAGGGGCATTCAGGGTGAAAGAAACTTTGCCCATTTGTTTCTGCCTCGTGCGGGAATCGAACCCGCGCCACAGAATTACGAGTCCTGCGCGCTGTCCACCAGGCTACGAGGCCTGTGTGTGTGTGTGTGTGTGTGTGTGTGTGTGTGTGTGTGTGTGTGTGTGTGTGTGTGTGTGTGTGTGTGTGTGTGTGTGTTTGTGTGTGTGTGTGTGTGTGTGTGTGTGTGTGTGTGGTAGTGTGTGGTGTGTGGTCCAGCCATACATATCAGGATACCAGATCAACCAGGCCGTGATTCATACGTCAAGCTTCGAGCAGCCGCGTCTAACAGCCTGGTTGACCAGCAACGAGGAGGCCTGGTCGACGACCGGGCCACGGGGAAGCAAGGCCAAGGTAACAAGGTAGTCAGAGGTGCCAGGTAGAATCATACAATGTCTTATCGAGCCACTGGATACACACAGTGGCAGGCAATACAAGTAGATACCAGGTTAAATTAGGTAACTTTACACAGATGTTGCTCTTTCCCTTTTACTTCTCCATTCAATAATTATTTTCGTGATTTTGCTTTCATCTTCTTGAAATCCTCCTTTCTTCCTCCTTTCCTTAATCTTCTCTCTCCTTATCTGGCTTATCTTCCTCACCATTTTCATAACCTCTCTAAAATATTACACATTGGAATACAGTTTTCGTTATTCATACATGTTTCTCGTTTATTTCGGTGATTGCGTTATCTTACTGTGTTTCATAACCTGTTCTATGTTGCTGGTAATCAGACTAGAAGAGTTGTTGAAGAAAAGGGATATTGCAGAAGGAAAATATTGAATCAAAATAGGTAATTACGTTTTTGTAGTTACAATATATTCTGAAGGGAAATTGGGTAGTGAGAGAGAGAGAATTAGTGAATAAGATATGAATGAAAGAAGGGAAAGAGTAAATAAGGGAAGAGAGGCAAATAATAATACAATTTCAGTCACACACTCTAACAGCCAAACTGAGAAACGTAAACAATCTAACATAAACAATAAGCCAAACAAACAGAGCAATATACAAACAACAAAATGGGAAGCCAGGGTCATTTAACTGAATTTTTAACGTACTTCTTCTGCAATAAATCTTTGCAAAGTTCCTTCAGCATTTCACACTGCACAGTCTCTGGAGGTCACCTAAGGAACTAAAATATTCATACTCCAATCTCGACTGGAACAGCCGGCTTTTATATTAGTTTATCTTTAACCGTGAAATGAAATGTTGAGATTTCATATTTTCGGTCTTTTAAGCCATGATTGCAAAGCATCTATTTTTCTTTTCATAATTTTATACTGCAGATTATATGATTATATATTATTTATATAACAGAAAAAGAGAAACAGCTGAGTAGCTGTATTTTTTAGGATGCTTGAATTGAATCACCTAAAGACTTAAGCCGGATGTGAACGTGGTGACGGCGACCTAAGTTAGATGTGAATGTGGAGACAACGACCTAAGCTAGATGTGAAAGTGGAGACAAAGACTTTAGCTAGATGTGAACGTGGTGACAACGACTTAAGCTAGATGTCAACAAAGTGATGAGATTTCTTTGATAATTCTTTGATAATAACCGTTGAATGTTGGTGATAATTCCCCTGAAGTATTGCTGGCTTATTACTTAAGTGTTTTTCAAATGTGCTTTTCTAAATAAGCATTGGAATTTTTGGTAAATTGACTATATAGTATAAGAAAACACATTCCCGAATTGTTTGAGAAATTTGGCTTCTAAACAATGACATTAGCACTCTGCTTATTTTATGATACATTAAAAAAAATCAAAATATCGCAGAAAATCTACTATAATGTAAACAAATATCGTGTACAATTAAAATAAACATTAATTAACGTAATTAGAAAGTGGTGAAAAATAAAAAATAACTTATTAATACCATTAATAATAACAACTAAATTTATCAAATAAATTGACCATGTCTTGGTACAGTTAAATAGAGCGCGTCTGGGAACACTAAGAACATAGGTTCGAACCTTCATCAAGGTTCCTGTTCTTTGATATATCAAGTTAATGTGATTTTTCTGTGTAATAATAATAATAATAATAATTATTATTATTATTATTTAAGATTTGTGGATCCTAAATTCCGTGTGGAGGGGAAATTAAGGTTTAGGTATTTGTCATAAGGAATGAGGGCATAATGGGTACGTTTGGGTAGTGAACTGAGGAATATAAATTTGTGACGACGGGCGAGGAAGTGAAAATTAGTTGACTATAAAATGAGGATTGTGACTGAATTTTTTCCAAGGATTTGGGACTGGGAATTGTGTGTAATGAATTAGAGATTGTAGGATGATGATTTGGTATTGAATACGGTTTGTTTTGATTTGATTATGTGATTTTTTTAATTGCAAGTTGTGATTTAGGAATACGAGAGTTTGGGTTGATAATTGCATTTTTCAGAATGGGAATAAAAGGTTTAGGTTTTGGAATAAGAAATTTTGGCTTGCACATTGTCTGTTTCAAACGGCGGATTGAATACTCAAAGCAGAGGATGTTGGCTTAGGAGTAGGAGTTGATGAACTGAAGATTGAGAAGAGGGACAGAGAAGATTACACGTATACGACGATAAGCATAGTGCGGGATGATTATCAAGTCCAGCAAAGTCAACAGCGTGGAACTTGATAACGCAAGACAGGTTAAACAAATGAAGTGAGGTTAAGAAACCATAGAAAAGGTAGACAAAGCAAGATATGCTGGGAAAAGAACAACATTAGACCAGGATCAGGACTCACCAAGCATATACACACAACCACTTACGAAACTTGTACATCTTCCCATATTCATTCCGGCTTTCTTTATGTTTATTAAACAATTTACGAGAGCACTTCACAACCCAGTTGTCCAACCTAATACAACCCAAGAGTTATTATTGTCATTAACAACCTCATAATGCTTCGGAGCTCATAAATTGTTTAATAAAGGTAATAAAAGCTCTCAATATTAGGTAAAGTTGAATCCTAGACCAGGATTGTAGTTATTACTGGACGTAAGGTGAGGGTAAAGTGGCCTGACAGGAGGAGCAGGGTGGCTCTGGCTGGCACAGTGCCAATCTGGGTCTATCCCTGGGAAGGAAGTGCCAGGCTGAGTTACTCTGGCAACCCTCCCTTGTAAATCGTGAAAATATGTATGATTATCAAAATTGCTGATTAGGTGTGTTTATGTCTTAGTCTACCTTACGCACGCACGACTAGACGATGTCACACACACACACACACACACACACACCCACACACACACACACACACACACACACACACACACACACACACATATGGCCAGCGGCATATGCCAGGCTGGCCAACATACGAACGGCATTCAGAAACTTGTGTAAAGAATCATTCAGAACTTTGTATACCACATATGTCAGGCCAATCCTGGAGTATGCAGCCCCAGCATGAAGTCCATATCTAGTCAAGGATAAGACTAAACTGGAAAAGGTTCAAAGGTTTGCCACCAGACTAGTACCCGAGCTGAGAGGTATGAGCTACGAGGAGAGACTACGGGAATTAAACCTCACTTCGCTGGAAGACAGAAGAGTTAGGGGGGACATGATCACCACATTCAAGATACTGAAGGGAATTGATAGGGTAGATAAAGACAGTCTATTTAACACAAGGGGCACACGCACTAGGGGAAACAGGTGGAAACTGAGTGCCCAAATGAGCCACAGAGATATTAGAAAAAACTTTTTTAGTGTCAGAGTGGTTGACAAATGGAATGCATTAGGAAGCAATGTGGTGGAGGCTGACTCTATACAGAGTTTCAAGTGTAGATATGATAGAGCCCAATAGGCTCAGGAACCTGTACACCTGTTGATTGACGGTTGAGAGGCGGGACCAAAGAGCCAGAGCTCAACCCCCGCAAGCACAACTAGGTGAGTACAACTAGGTGAGTACACACATTTGCGCGCAAGGCGAGTTCCTTATCACCTCGGAAAGTAACGCTCGGCTGAAAAGGCGCAAAAGGCAACTAGAAAATTTAAGAAAAAATACGTAACTAGACTCGTTCCTGAGCTACAAGGTCTACGCTATGAGTAAAGACGAATTGCATTGAACTTCACATGTTAACACGGTAACACGGGGTACATGTTAACGACATAAAAAATTAAAAATCAAATTGAAAACAAAAATCTAAACGAAACAATTTTCAGTGCAAGGAAGAGCAGAAGACGAGGACATAAATGTGAACTACAGATACAAATAAATTACAGGGATGTCAGAAGCACAATACACACTCACACACAAACATGAACCTACAAACACGCACCCACTTCTGTCTGTGTGAGTGCATTGTTTGTACGAATATATTTTTATGTGTGTATTTGCATTCTCGTTCATGTTTGCAAAAGAGTGCTTGTCTGTTTGTTTCTAAATACAAGAGCTTCACATGTTTTTGACACATTCATAAAACATTCAATATGTCCAGCATAAAAACATACTATCAGCACATACAAGCAAAATATACAAGCACCAAACATAAAATATTTAAAAGCTAACATGCGCCGGAATAACCAGGTGAAACTTAGGGCTTGAACGACCTTCCACCTTACTACAGAACCAGTTCAATGTCTCCCTTGGGGCAGCTAAGTCTGTGGGATCTAATTACCTTGTTAGGATCCTAGTTACAGGTCTTGGATGGCACTTTTGGGGTGTTGCTTCTCACCTCTAGTGTTGCATACTGCTCTGGTTTAATAGGAAGTGTTCCTGGCTTGTAATTTTGGAACGTAGAGTCATTACATTCTACGTAATTACGTAGAATGATGAAGAAAGATGATGGGGATAATGAGCTTCTGTGGCGTTATGGTTTGTGTTTGTCAATAAGGGTTTTTGTAATTATTGCAGGATCGAGAATGTGCTATTGGGCCTCTCTTTCATAGTTGTCGAGAGTGATATAAAGACCTCCGATCCCCTTTGCTATCTTTCAATACTATTTGGGAAGCCAAATCTAGAGTTAACCTAGATTGTACACAGCGCTTTCTAAAAGACGTTTCCTAATATCTATACCTCTCATCTGAATCTGCATAATCCTTATGGATTTTATACGTCGCGATCATACCTCTTCCATAATGTAGATGTAATCTGGCAAGTGGCAGCCTTTTCTTTGATCACGCATTAACGTTCATATGTTTTATCGATTACTAGTTTTGCTTTCAGTTTCTGATATATATATATATATATATATATATATATATATATATATATATATATATATATATATATATATATATATATATATATATATATATTTATATATATATATATATATAAATATATATATATATATATATATATATATATATATATATATATATATATATTTATATATGAAGTAGCTTAGTTTTTTAAGGTAATTGAACCATTTACCTCAGTGATGTGGGTATGGCCTTCGACCTTCAGTGAGAGATCCAGTTTCTGCTTCATTTGCAACAAGTTATCGCAAGTTACCTTCAGTAATGTACTATACACAAGGGTATAGATTTCTGTTCAAATGGGAATTTACTCTCTCTCTCTCTCTCTCTCTCTCTCTCTCTCTCTCTCTCTCTCTCTCTCTCTCTCTCTCTCTCTCTCTCTCTCTCTCTCTCTCTCTCTCTCTCTCTCTCTCTCTCTCTCTCTCTCTCTCTCTCTCTCTCTCTCTCTCTCTCTCTCTCTCTCTCTCTCTCTCTCTCTCTCTCTCTCTCTCTCTCTCTCTCTCCCTCTCTCTCTCAAAGAGAATGAGTGAGAGGAGGACTCTGATGAGGCTAGGAGCGTTAATGGCACAGGAAATGGCATTATTACTCCGCCACTTCACCCTCCCAAGGAAAGGGGCGGTAGCGAGGAAAGGGAAGGAGGCTGAAGTGGTCGGAAGGGATATCAAAATGTGGGATAGAAATGGGTGTGGAAGAATTAATTTCCTTACTTTAACTTGCATTACATTTCCACAGATCATCCCATTAGTTAACTTTCTCAAGTTCATCATTTCAGATCATAATTTAGGGTAAATATAAGTCGATAGTTCGACGGCCTCGCTTCTTGCAGGTCGGCATTGGATCTCCGATGATCCAAGAGGTTAGGAACCATTCCTTCAGTCCTTCCTCATACCTAACCATTTTGTTTTCATATCCCTTCCTAGTGCTGTATAATCAAACTGGTTTAATGTTTTCTACTGATAATTTACCTACTTACCTCTTGATCATTTACCCTCTTACATCCTGATCATTTGCCCTTGTTTATACTGAAGGCCAATTATACACACGGATAGCCATCTGGTCCCTCTCCAACTCTCTTACCCATAGACACTATACTCAAATCATTATCCCATGCAACAGCTCCGGATCATTACCCCGCTCCCCATCTCCAGATTATTATCCCATTAGGGCACATCCTTTGGTTATTATCATGTAGATATTCTCCGATAACACATGTAGGGCTCTTATTTTCATACATAGGTCACTATTATTAGGTCACACCCATAGGTCACTATTCTCAGGTCACTTCCTCAAACCACCTCTTGTAAGCTAATGAAGGTTGATGATACCTTAGCCACCGTGGAATGCGGGCGTGTTCCTTTGGTGTCAAGCAGTGTTCATTGATCTCGTGTTCTCTCTCTCTCTCTCTCTCTCTCTCTCTCTCTCTCTCTCTCTCTCTCTCTCTCTCTCTCTCTCTCTCTCTCTCTCTCTCTCTCTCTCTCTCTCTCTCTCTTTCTCTCTCGCTCTATCTACCGCCAGTTTTGTCCTCAATTCAGTGTCTATTATAGCCTTGTTTCTTCCGTCTAATCTACATTTTCTTTATCCATTTTTATCCCTAACAAGCCACTAACATTTCTTTTGTTAATAAGACAAACACGAATCGTTTACAAAATATTTTGATGTGCTTACCTACATATGTCTTTACCTTCATAAACATGTGCAGATAATACACTCATATATGTACTTATTGAATGAGAACGGAAACGCATTTATGAAAGTATATGATACATTTGTAATTCATAGGCCATACATTCATATCAATTTGAATGTATGACCTAATGGGATAATTTTCCTCTGTACTTTAAGATTATAAAATATTAAAAGTATAGAGAAAAAATTCATTTAGGGAAATATACAGATCTAAAAGTTTGCTGAAAATACATTCATATTGGTATCCATGTTATAAAGTGTAATAGGTACAGAGGTGATGCAGAAATTTCAGCTCACTGATGATAAACATATAAAAGTATACAGGTAATGGTTTGAGATACGCAGATACTGCAGATTTATATAGCTACAGGTTATAAAAGACTCTCTGAGGCTGATTAATTTATTACAGTGTAAAAAGTAATATACTTGCAGATATGCATTTCCAATCGCTCAGAATTCAATTCTGTGATTTATTCTAGATACCTAAAAATATAATAAAATCCATTTTAGTGCCTGTGACATTTCTTTGTTACTGCATAAAGCATAATAAATGAAAGAAATTAAAAATATAAATGACTAACAAATAATAATATATTCAAAGTAAAATAATTGAATTTACGTAAATCATGGTTAACAATTAATCGAGTCGCGACCCTGAAAGGAGTAATATATTTTTCTGACACAAACCTAATTTCTCCATTCCTTATTTTGTTCAGCCAAAATTAATGTTTTTGTGGAGAAGGAAATATAAATGGAAAGTGGGAGAGAGAATAGAAAACCCCAGAAACAAAGTCAGAAGGAAGTAGAAGACACGTGGATAGATCGGAGGGAAGGTGGAGAAATAATTGGAATTGGGAAAATCTAGAGAGAGAGTGGCAGAATGAATATGAAGTTGGGTTGGATATGAAGAGAGAGAGAGAAGGGGAGGAGACACTGGTGAAGGAAGGAAAAGAAAATAGAGGCATCTAATTCTCTGGCCGTCTGACAGGTCATTCATTAAGTAAAAAAAAAAGGTCGTCCAAGCAGAAGGTTAAAGGAGGTATAATGACGATTATTGATCAGCCGTTCCGGGCCCTTAAACACAGCAGCTGGTGTTTAAGGGTGGTAAAATGAACTTTCGGATTAAGTTACCTGTGATAAATTCGCGTTCGTGCATTCGGTTTAGTATACAAGACTGTGGTCGCAATATGAGTATTTGACTAGTGGATTAACTGTACTAAGAAAGTACTTATTACCTGTTGATTTCAGGTTTAACCTTCAAAGAGATCAAGCAAACTAATACTACTTTGATATAAAATAATATAAAACACCTTAAAATGTCTGACTTATATCAAACAAATGTAACAAATCAAAGAAATTCAACATTTGCAACATTTCTGATACCCAAAACAACGTTTGCTTTCCACAGAATTTATGACACCTCCAAAAGAGGTTTGACCTGGCATTAAATTGTTGATCTCTTCATAAGAATGACCAAGATCAACAAAATTTATCAAAGGTAAAACGCTCACAAAATATCTGACGCCTCAAAAGAAAGTCAAGAGTCTAGAATTTTTTTGAAAATCCCCTTCCCCACCCAGAAGAATGTCATGGCACCTACTAATTTTTTCGAAGTATCTATGTGTTTAAGCTTTCAGTTGTTTAGGTGATTATTTAACAACTGAAACATCACTTGTTTTATATATGAGTTTATCTTGAAAAAGTGAACCGAAGAAAAGTTGACAAAAAGGTGTTATTGAGATTTTTCACGATGGAATTTCCAGTTGTGGGATGGGAAGATTCTTTGGTATGCCCAAGTCCTGCTAGGACGTGGTTATTTGCTCCCCTGACCAAACCAGTTGCTAGCAAGACCCAACGATGTTTAACGTTTCTAACTGACTGGGTCACACCAGTCTTGTCTGTGATTTATTCAAGAACACTTTAGCATTTGCTAAACTTTGCCTCTATTGTTTCTTTGATTTTTGACAGAAATGTTAGTTTACCTTTCATGGGTTTTCTATCAGTATATAGAAAAAGATATGTTAAATTTACCATTTGGTCTATCTACCGATAATTGCATATTGATATTCCATCTGCTTTCTTTGCGTGTGCCTGATCAACTCATTTGTCAAACTGTTGATAATTAAATTGGTCTATATATCGTCCCGTCTGTCTGTCTTTTGCATGCCAAATCGACTTGTTCCAAGTGGTAGAAACAAGGTGAGGGATGCCCTAGTGTAATAAATACACTTAATGGCATCGTTAGTCACGCAATCAAGTCTTGTAAAGGTAAATTAACTGGTTTGAAGTTATTGAGAAAATAGAGGACAGGAAGACTCTGCTTTTACTTTTGGGAGTTATAAATGGAAATGGAGAACGTTGTAATGTTAAGAGCAGGATAAATGGGAAAATTTATAATTTGAAGGTGTAAATATATACAGTATATTTGAAATTTCAATATTTATATATATAAACCTGGTAATTTTAAGCGTCCAAATACGGCGGGAATTTAAAAGATAAATTTAATTAAAGTTACGATTTTAAGATTATAGGGAAGTAGAGATTCAAGAGAATTTATTATTCAATAAAGTTGAAACTTTTAACTGTTTATAATTAGGAAAAACCTTATTTTCGAGTTTTTATTTATTTATATATATATATATATATATATATATATATATATATATATATATATATATATATATATATATATATATATATATATATTTGGATGTATGTGTGTGTGTAAAGTATCATATTACTGTGTATATTAATGCGGTAGTTACGACAATGAATAGCTGATACACGTGATTTAGAAAACTCGTAGGTCGCTTCCTGCAAGATTTCTAGCTAGATAAACGCAAAAGAGAATTTTTATTAGTTAAATTTTGTTGTCGTCCTCGATTAACGAGAAGCTGTATGACTTTCGTAGTTGCCTGGTAGTGAGACGATGTATAGCCTGTCTGTAATGCTCGTATAACGTATACTAGAACAATATCTGTATATAACAGAGTGCACACATAAATATTTTGTCCCTCATAATAAACTGTGCTACATATCAAGTCACAATATTTCCTTTATCTTTATTTAACTTTTAAATGATTATTGATTTATAAGCATGATTACTTCTGTAACTTTTTAATGCACAAGCCATTATCAATGCACATTACTGTTTCTTCTTTCAGAGCACTGTTGTCCTTTATCCTGCACTGCTTCTCCTCATGTTTATTCTCAGATGTTAATAATTTTATCTTTTTGCTTTCTCTCCAAGTAATGAGCGATAGACTGACGTGGGAACTCTCTAAAAAATCCAAAGAGAATCCGAGGGCTCTGAAAACTCTCTCTAATGGTCTTTGAAATAATAAAACAATCTTAAACTAAATAATAAGTTTACTGAAGTTATTGCTAACCATTCAATTGATAGAGTTGCCTTTTTTTACGTATATCAGGAAGGTTCCTGGTTAACCTCTCAAATTCCTTTTCATTGAACCCAAGTGTAAAGAAGACTGAGCGTTTGGATGAGCTATTCTAAGCTATTCAATTAGATTCTATCAACTACCACTAAATGCATTTCAGGAATCCTAAATACAATTGGTAAAGGGAAAGCTCGACTCAGAGCATCAATATGATTTTTATTGGTTTTGAACTAGTCATTAAAGACAACTTATTTTGAAGTTTTCAGAGGAGTAAAAACAAATGATCGAGTCGCTTCACAGAACTTCAAAGCTTACACTCATTTCTAGTGCCTCGGGAGGAGTTTTCCACGAGCCCTCTGGAAGAACCTTTCGGTGAAAGTTCCCTGCAGTGTTGCTCTGCTCTTCCTGGGTGTTCCTCTGGAGTTAACCACCTCTTCACCTTCTCTTGCAGAAATCTCTTCTCCATCACACTTGCCTAGTGTTGACTTTATAAGCCCCTTATACAGACCTCTGGACTACTACTACCGACCAGTGGATCTGACCGCCATTCTGGGCTATTCCGTCCCAAATCGTGACGACGTGCAGACGTTCCTGCCCCTGGCTCCTTGGGGACATGTCCTCAGGGGCAACCCAAAGGCTTACACGCCATTCTCACGTACGTGACAGCTCTCACGCCCACATTCTAATAGATGCTGTTGACCTGGCCTGTCTCTGGGTCATTACACCTAGGCCTCAACTGATAGACGCCCGAAATCCCGTATGACCTTGGATAGTGGATTGTAGTTAGCAGGACAGACCCCGAGCATATCCATATGCCCAATAATAATGGGATTTTCTCACCAAAAGAAAACCCAAAAAAACAAGTACTTTATAGTTTGGGTGCTTTTAAGCAGGACAGAAAACCTAGCATATTCAAACTCTACATATATTTAGCATTTACACATGGGCAGACCCCTGCATTCCATACATAGCACATGATTACCAGCCACTGGTAGTTAGGGGTCTAAAAACGTTTAAAGGGTCTAATTTCGAAAAGGTATCGAAACATATTCAAATTGGGATTGAAGCTAATTCAAAGAGGGATTGAAACATTTTCAATGAGAGATCGAAGCATATTCAAACAGGGATTGAATTATATTTAAATATAGTTCGTGCCATATTCAAAGAGGGGAGTGAAACATTATCAAATAAGGATCGAAACCTATTCAAATAGGGAACGAATAAATAAAAAAATGGGATTCATTGATTAGGAAATATTTTTCATAATATTATAATTCCTAATATAATAATTCCTAATAACATAATGGTAAGTACTGCCTACTTGGCATTATAACAGTGAGAAAATTAAATCAAATAAATCCAATATTATATAACAGTTTGATAAAATATTAAAAACACACATTAGGAAATCAATAACTTAACATATTTCTGATCAAATTAAATTTGTAAAATATGTATATTTAAAATCGTTAAAAATACACATAAGTAAAAGTGATAGATTTTCGAATAGATTTTCGAATGTGATAGATTTTTCCGAATACTATTTTGAAAAATGTAGTATTTCACTCACCGGAAGAACAAGTAAACTACATCCTCGACCATCTCTGATGAGTCTAAGTACCTCTAGATTAGGAAACTCTACCAGCAAATATCACACGCTCAAGTGAACATCACAGGTGTTACAGCTGAGTGCAGAATCCTCAGAGAACAGGTAAGGTACCTATGTGTTTTGTAGGTGTGACAAAAACACAAATGTCACAACGGCGTAGCTTGCAAGAAAAGACAAAGGACAGATTACTGCTATTTTGTATACCCCTTGTTAGCTTTTGTAGGACGAAGTGGAATCTAACACACGTCCCAAAACAGGTTCGAAACAGGTTCATAAAGGGCTAGAAGCATTTTCAAACAGATTTCGAAGTATTTTCCAATAGAGCTCGAAGCATATTTAAATAGAGCTCAAAGATCCACACGAAACTAGGACTGCCTCTGCAGGGTCATATCCCCGTTTTCCCAAATATACCCACCAGCTTCGCATATTAAGGGCAGCTCATTACGTGTGGACGGCCACTGAACACACACACTTTCTTTGTGCCAGGTGAGGCTCGAGTCACGACACCGGACCACTGTCACGCCTCCTGTTCTCTACACCTGCTCTAATTTACCTCTCTTGGAATCTTAAGTGCTCCCTCAATTACGACACGAACATAAAAACAATATATATATATATATATATATATATATATATATATATATATATATATATATATATATACACGTTTACGAATAACTGATAGCACGCCAAAATCAACTGCTCTTATTATTATTTAAATCCAAACACTTGTTAAATGTTTGAAATATTTCTGATAAGCGTTCCATTACGTTCTTTGTTGTTGTCCTCTAATGTTTACCAGAACAAACAAAAACATGCAAAACGGAGCAAACAGGCTGAAAATTGTTCAAACTACATAGACCTACAAAATAGTTTAATACCTTATTATTAGAGGCATTATAACTTAATCGAAGGTCCTTGTTATTAGAAAAATGACCTGTGTGGTAAATTAACGATACTGGAGAGTCTGTTATTGGTTAAATGTGTTTTATATATCTCACATTCCTGTGAGTTATGCTTTGTTTGGGTGGAGGGTTGACTGAATGCCTGTTCATTGATTGATTTGTCAACTCACCAAATAATTGTTTCTTCGTTGATTGGCTGACCTACTCATTGGTTAACTAACCGTTATGCTGGTTGATGAATTGACTGAAATTATAATTAAATAATTGATTGGATTCATATGGGAAAAAAGTAATTATTTACATTACTAAATGACTTTTTCATATATTCACTAATGAATAAAATGGCTGTTAGATATGACTGACAATATATATCATTGCATCCCAATACGACTCTCACCCTTACACCAGCCCGTCCTCCTAAGGTTTCCCAAAGTCAAGAAAACAAACAATTTAAAGTGTCCTCTCCTAACCTACCAGAGCACGCAAAACAGAAAACGGGACAGTACGTCACTTTTGCGAGCCGCTTCCATTTTATAGTATGAAAATTTAGGGTCTTTTGGAACGCATACGAGTGAAAAGCGACGTTCTTTGTAGGTGGATAGGTTGCTTATACACACACACACACACACACACACACACACACACACACACACACACACACACACACATCCACCACCCTGACGCCTGACAGCCGGGTGGGACAGCGCTTCGGATTCGTAGTCCTGAGGTTCCAGGTTCGATCCCCGTGGAGGCGGAAACAAATGGGCAAAATGTTTCTTTCACCCTCATGCCCCAATTACTAGCAGTAAATAGGTACCTGGGAGTTAGACAGCTGCTACGGGTTGCTTCCCGGGGGGAGGGGGGGGGGTGGTACCAAAAAGGAGGCCTGGTCGAGGACCGGGCCGCGGGGACGCTAAGCCCCGAAATCATCTCAAGATAATCCAGTCACACCCACTGCCCACCCTCACCCGCCGCTCATGATGCGACCCTTAGAAAATAGTAATGCAACCCATTGATAAATCCTTGCCTCGGTTCGTGTTATTGCTGCCGACATTGATCAATTAAGCACTCGAGCTTCGACCGTAACAGTAACATAGATCCCATTAATGTAAACAGTAATTGACTATTGGGCTTAAATTGTGCGCGCAAAACCTGAAAAATTGACAGTCACGCTGCATTGGGAATGCAAAACCATTGCATATATAGATTATTGTGCTTTATTTCGTACGCACAATCATCTTCATGCACAAATAAGGACTGATTTATCAAGTTGTTTAAGAAACGCAATTGTCATGTTCAGAAATTTTTATATAATTACAGCCAAAGCAAATATAAACAACAGTGATGGTCACTGAAACAATATTAAGAATAATAATAAAAATAATAATAATAATAATAATAATAATAATAATAATAATAATAATAACTGGACCAGGAAGGCGATTGAACCAGTGACCAGATTAACATCAGCCTCACAACATCCTCCTAGACCAATAATAATATAATAATATACGCCCTAATAATATTACCAGCGTTAATAGCAATCCAATTACACTGGAGCATGCCAGAGGTTATCATCTGGTCGTGAGAACTGCAATACTCTGCAATCCAAAGGTCAATATATGACTCTGCTGCCTGTGTTGCTAACAGGTCACCAGTTGTAAAGGAAATTTATCACTGTGTTTTCATGAGGTTTGTCAGTCGTGTTGATGCGTAACCTATGTTGTCTATATATACTTCTTTGCTGACTATATATATACGCCCTTGCTGACTATATATATATACGTCCTTGCTGACTATATATATATACGTCCTTGCTGATTATATACGCCCTTGTTGACGGTATATATATATACAGAGTGAGAGTGGTCGTAAAGAAAATAATATTGAGCGGTAGTAGAGAGTAACCGTTAAAGTAGCTATGGGAGGAGTTGAGATAGAGATTATAAGTACTCTAATTTTCGTCACCAGTTTTTTGTTACTTACATTTCGGATATAGGACATGTAACGAGGCTACTCTAATGTCCTCAGTCTTAACATATACAGAGAATTGTACCTCCACACGACCATTCGTATAGTGTAGGTGTCCTCCTTCAGTACCGAGAGGTTGTAGTCTCAAATAGTTAGTATTTCTGTTTTTTTAGATGGCTTAACTGCGTGATAGCAGTGTAACGCTATTACGCAGTTAGCCACGTGTTTTAAATGTGGCTAACTGCGTGTGTGTCAATAGTTTCAGGTATATAAAGTCAGATGCCTTAACAAGCTCTTGAGGCGAAAGTCTGTGAATATAAACACTGTTTGAGAACAATTAGGATAGCTAAAGTAAAAAACTCCCTTGAAATGAAAGTTCTTGGATAATAAATTTAGATTACATCTTAGAGATCAATTAAAAGTGATAAGAGACCGGAGGAAATATATGAGGATTCCATCCAATTAGTGACCAGTTCTTACACAAAGCCAAGAGGCAGAGAGCAGACATATTGTCAGGTGACGAGGATAAAAAAAAAGACCTTGATTTTATAGAGGAGACCAATTGACATGACAGCATAAGAGGTCACAGGTATTGATCTCATCCAATGCTATATTAGGTGATGCTCTAGAAAAGTGGTCAAAGGAATAAAATTATATTTCCCGGTGATGGTAATAGTCAGACATTCACTTTTGAGATCAGAAATTTCGGAACGGAAAGAGAAATTTTGTTTACGACATTTTAAGAGCCCTTGCAGAGATGACGGATCGCGTTCAGATTATTTTTATTTTAAGTACGACATTAAGTTTAATTTCCAGATTATGAACAATGAAACACACATACACACTCACGCGCGCCTCGCAGGCTCATCTCTGTCGACTCCCAACCTATTGGTTCTGGGTTCGATTCCCGGGCAGGCGAGACATACTGGGATGTTGTTTTGCGTGCCAAATGCAAGATTTCCAAACCTTGGAAGGCTTGATCGCACTTAATTATACTTGCAAACAATTCAAAATTGATGAAACGGTCCAGGAACGAAAAATACTGCATAATACTCTACGAAAACCAGGACAAGCTGTGCGATTGGAGAACAAATCGCTACTGGAGTTTAATCTCCATAAGAAAAATAAAATAATGATTTCGAAAAGAAGAAATGTGACCAAAAGTACGGTCCAGTCTACGAGGAAAACAACTATAGACATCATAACAGGAAAATGTCGTGGAAGAGGCCATAACACCAATCTACACACTAGAGACATGTCAGCAAAGCATCAGCATAACATGCAAAACCCGCAAAAATACCGATGGCATCAAATATATGAAATAGGAAAGCCTTTATAATTCTAAACATGGCGTATATTAGGTCAGTCCTAGAACATGCAGCTCAAACGTGAAACCAACAAAGCTGAACTGCGTGAAAAGTATCTGAGATCCACGTAAATTAGCTCTGAGATGGGGGCTCTAGAGCTAGACCCAGCTCTCCTAGAAACAACTTGGTAATATAGCTATAACAAAAGACAGACACACCCCAACGGACGGACATTCAGGTAGCCTTCAAGAGCCAAGATATGAAAAACGTTCAGTATTCTGTTCAGGCTTTACTGTAAAATTGTATTGCACCAGTGTTAAATCCTCGCCGCCCCCACCTCCAAAGAAAAAAGTGCAAAGAAAACTAAACAAAATCCAGTGACAGAGGACACTGGAAGAAAAAGATTACTTCAAACGGGTGATAAATGAGTATGTGAGACAACAGGCAGAGAGGCATTAGGAAAACATCACAGCATTCCGGGCAAACAACTAAACAAATATACTGGACAGAAATGTCTGAATAATTTCAAAAGAAAATATTAGAAGAAAACACAAATACAATCGCACTCACGCACATGGTCACGCACAGCGCATGCTCAAGCCGCTGAACTATTTATTATCCATTAGCAAATAGAAAAGGGAAGTTAGCCAGGCTATAAGAACAGCCGCATCAGGACGCCATGTTGCACACCATATAGAACATGCGCGCCATCTACCCGCAGGGCCGCCAAGCACCAAAGCCAGTTAACCTGGCTAACGTAATTCTGTGTTTATCGGGACCTTCCATAGATGGCGCGCGCGTGTAGTTCAAGGTTTGTTTACACTGTGCGCTCTGGTGTGTGGCTGTTCCTGTGACGTTTTTACCCACCCCCAGGCTCAATCTCTCCCATTTCCCATTGATCTATTCACCAGCTGCTGTGGAGCCCAGCTGGCGCAGGTAGTAGGGGAGGACAGTAGGCTCCAGCTGATCGAGCAACAGGTCCGGAGCAAGTGAATGACATGGGAGAACGTTTAGATTAGTATAGCTTCAAAATTCATAGAAAATATTAACTGCTTGGCCCTTTTAGGCTCATGCTTCAAACGTCTAAATGACAGATATGTATTTTCTAACCTCAAGCGAAGGTAGAGACAAAAGAAAATAAGAAAGTTAACCGCAGAAAACATTTGGCTAACAACTTAATAGTTGTGAGCCCACGTGTATTCTGTTATCCGATAATTCAGAGGGAACAGCAACTAAAATTTATGGCAGAATCTATTGCGTTTCCATTCCACTGACTAAATAAGAAAATGCTGTCAAAAACAGACTATCAGAAAGCGGAATCCGACGTGAATTCCCTTTGAGCGTCTCATGTGCAATAGGAATTTTGGAATCTTGTTATACACCATGAAACATTTCTGCTGTTTATACGCGCATCACACGTTGCTTTACGCAACGATACCCTTTTCGCTGATATACGCATATCACAGGAGAGAACAATGTTATACGCAACTAAACGCATCCTGCTGGAGATCTTGTACGCACGTCACAGGAGAAAACACAATCTGATCTTCCACACGTAAAAATACGAAACAAATCAACAATAACAAAATTTCGTTTCAACAAAGACAAAGCCTAAAGTTTCGAAATACAATAGAAATTGCCTATGACATTGTTTTGCAAGAACTTCAAAGCATTTCCGTGTCTCTGTCGTTTGTGATGGTAGCAAACTGACGCTGGAGTCAGTCAAGGTTTCTCTCTCAGCGAGGCTCAAGCAAAGTCTTGTTGTCGAACTTTTAACACAAAAATCACCGTTTCCCAACACCGATAAGGATAATCTGGACTGTGTTCTTTGCGTTCACATGCATTACACTGCATGTGAACACACACACACACACATGCATTACAATGCAAGTGTTTGCGTGTATGTATTTATTATTTTGTGTCTGCCTAATCGAGCTATTAGCTCTTTGACCTCGTCTTTCTAACCAATCTATTTTTCCTCTATTATATCTACTACATATATTTCTAACACACACACACACATAACCCCAGGAAGCAGCTGTCTAACTCCCAGGTTCATATAAAAAATAAATAAATAAGTAAATACATAAGTAAATAGATAAAGCAGTATCTATTTAGCCTTTGTGAAAAAAGATTTAAAATAGATTGAAAATCTCTCTCTTTGTTTCTCTCCGTTTGTCTGTCTATTTCTGTCTGTCTATCAACTGATAGATGAGGACTCTACCCTCTCCAGACGGTTTCTGGAAACAAATCCACTCTAAATAGCAATTCCAAAATTTTTCAGCATCAAGAAACTTTAAAAAAAAAAAAAGATTCAGAAACTTTATTTGCAACAACTTGTACACAAAGCATTACAATAATTGTGAGACTAAACAGGTGTGCAGCGATCAAAAATAAACTTTCATTTTTGCCATAAGTAACATTTGGCTTTGAGCTCAACAGGTGATATACAATACAAAAAAAATATATATATAAATACATTACGAAAGAAGTTTAGTTTTGATTTCGCAAGTGTAACGATTATTTCTATTTTCTGTACGTCTGTCTTACCCACGGCATATCATGACTACTACGTTCAATCCACAATGAACTTCATAAACTTTAAATCAAAAGCTCGAAGATCAAAGCCTTTAGAGGAATGGTAAAAAGTATGGAAGCTGAAGCCGATAAAGTCTGAGGTTAATGTCGTGAAATTTTCAGAAAAAGTAAGCATATTTTTCATCACGAAATTCGAACTTAAACAGTATAGCATTTTTTTTATCAGTCAATTGTCAAAATTGAGAAATAGAAGAATATTTGCAAATAGCAAAACAATATATTTGTTTTGCGTTTCCAACTAATTCGACATCCCCATGTTCAATATTTGTATTTGACCAGTCCTTGTAGCTTCTTAATAGTTATATATTATTAATTATATCTCTTATTACAGAAAAGAGTTTCTAAAACATACATAATTATTCTATTATTATTATAGCTATTATCTATTTATTTACATAATAAAAGTCATTTATATCTCAAATACCATTATCGCTTCCATTACTGTCATCAAAGCTGTCGTTTAAAAAATAATGATTCATAAGTTATTAACATATATTTTAAAAGGCGGTTTGATTGTTAGCTTTCCTGTCATTAAGTCCTTGTTAACATTGTAGGCATTTAACAGCCTAAATATCCTACTAATATCTATAAACGCATTCCTAAAGAGACAATATTTTGGTGTTTCGTGAAGGTGATGCTCCTGCTTCTTCAGTTCAATCAGCGAAGACTTTCATAGGACACAAAAGTAATTTATCTCGGGCTAGTGTGTGTGTGTGTGCGCCTAAGTTTCTATTCTTACCGAATGAGATCTAGGTTTCTGGCCCCACCTTGTAACTACAGGGAATCATAGAGCACTGCAGCTTTTGTTTCTTTTATTTGTTTTTTGTGTTGTTTTTGTTTCATCTGTCTCAGTGTGTTTCCTTGCATCTGTCTCAGTGTGTTTCCTTTGGAACGTTCACTCTACCTTTCAGTTTCTGGTCTTTGGCTCGTAGCATTTTAAAGGCACTACAATCACCTTCTGTAGTCGAGCGTTCAAAAATAACTGAACTATATGTTTAACAGATCTCTTACCCTGTCCATGGAGGAGAGAAGAAAATAAATATATGCTGGTTAGCCTTGTAAATGAATAGCCACGTTTGTGGTAGAAAAAAAAAGTGCTTGTTGAACCGTGGATTATTTATTCCTAAGAAACCCATCAAGCACTTTGTTGTAAAGAAATTAACTTTTTCATGTTTCTGCACATTTCTTGACTACGTACCCTAACATTTGATGTCACTTTGTTGCTCAGTCTCTTGCAATAAAGACCCTTTGCTGTTATAATGAGAGCCTTTATCTTCGCCATTCTGATCTGTATCCTAACAAACGTTAGTTTAGTTGAAATTCACATAATATATCTACTTTCCCAGCATATCGGAAAATTATGGACTAATGTATAGTTCTTCTGATGTCAGTCTCTTCCAAGTACTGCTATATATTCCAATTTCCCATTTAAACTTGGAGTTTAATAGTAAATGGGAGTATAAATAGAGTACAAAATAGAATATGGGAGTATATATACTCCCATAAACTCTTTTGTACTATTATGAGCTCCTACGTACTTTCATGTACGCATATGTGCTCCCACGTACTCCCATACACTTCTATTCTCTTATTTTACCTCAGTTAAGGAGTTTACAGTAATTTGGAATAGGAGTCAATATATCCTTCCATGTTGTATCCAGTTTCATTCAGATGTTTCCCTCTCTATTACTTTCTGGTTCCTGTTGAGTAAGTACTTGCACCCCTGGTTCAACAGTGTTTTGGCTACTCAACACCTCTCTTCTCACCATCATCACTCACACAGCATTTACCACGAACACCAACTCCATCACAGCCATTAACACTATTAAAATCACTATCACAACTAGCCCTCATTTCATCACTGCCAACACTCTCACCACACTGTTAGAAGAACCACTACTAGTCCCTTCAACACTATCACTCAAACCTCCACACAACCAGCAACACTACCACCATCTCCACCAATACCACCAAACATTCAACCACTACCAGCACAACCACCACCGTCACAGCCACCACAACTACCACCCCTACTGCAGCAAAAATGGTCTCTCTACATGCGAAGTGGCCAGTCGGTTAAATTGCCTGAGTCAGTGTGGTGGAGGTGGCAGACATTGGTGTGTGTGTGTGTGTGTGTGTGTGTGTGTGTGTGTGTGTGTGTGTGTGTGTGTGTGTGTGTGTACTCACCTAGATGTACTCACCTAGATGTGCTTATAGGGTCGATCTAGGCTCCTAGCCCCACCTTCTGAGTGTTCTTAGATTAATAAAATGACTAATTTCTCACGCTTTTATCATATTTACATTTAAATCTTTAAATTAAATTAGATTTAAGGACTTCTACATCTAATCTGTTCCACTTAATGACAGCTCTGACACTTAATTAAAAGGTTCTTTCTGGGGTCTCTGTGACTCATCTGCGCCTCGAGTTTCCATCTATGACCCCTTTGTTCCTAGCTTGGAACAATGCTTCTTTATCTACCGTATCAATTTCCCTTAGAATCTTATATGTTGTTATCATGTCCCCCCTAGATCTCCTTTCCTCCAGTGTGGTAAGGTCTAGTTCCCTCAGTCTTTCCTCATAGCTTAAGCCCTTCAGCTCAGAAACGAGTCTTGTTTCATATATCTGGACCTTTTCTAGTTTCTCTTGTCCTTTTTCAGGTAAAGGAGCCTTGCTAGGGGATGCATATTCAAATGTGGGTCTGACCTTCGCTGTATGTGTGTGTGTGTGTGTGTGTGTGTGTGTGTGTGTGTGTGTGTGTGTGTGTGTGTGTGTGTGTGTG